>JAQFYR010000364.1:0-13368 GCA_034694985.1 Campodea silvestrii
GTAGCTAATGTTTGTTGAATAGTTACAACAAATGTGTCTCATGCTAACAGAAATTCATCATTGGAAGTGGCCGACTGCATATAACTGTTAAGCGTATCCTCATTTTAATCTTATCTTCACATGTATAATCAAATTTGCGGAAATTTTCCCACTGAATCAGGTACTTGCTGTTCTGGTGAAAAAAGTATATACATTTTCTGTTACGTCCACATAATTTAAAAGGAGAACAGTACGCATTATTTTTTTAATATGTTGAAAAATTGCATAATGCGCTCTAACACTGTCAACATTACCAATCACATGGTGTTACTGTAACCTAGTAGTTGGCGCTATTCAACATTGACGTATCAACAAGCCTTGATAATATTTGTTATTGATGCCCACGGTTGGGTCGCGTCCACTCAAGATGAAAAAGTAACAGTATGGGTTTTGCAGTAAATAGTATACAATTTATTTGTTGTACAGTATAATTATCAAAAATAAATATTTCACTGAAAAAAATATGTTATACTGCTTACGACTTGTTTGATTGGTTCTTTTATATGCAGGCTAGAGTGAGTGATTGTCCCCCAAGACATAATTTCACCTGCATGATTCCATTCAATAAGACTAGCCGAATCATCATTGAAGCTATTAGGACTGCAAGTTGTCGTTGTATTATAGGTTCTATAAACACGACGGTATCTGAACATGAGAGGTAAGCCATGTTCTCGGAGTGCTTTGATTTTCTCCCAAGATCGTGTTATTCCATCATAAATGAGTTAATTACGCCAGGCTACAACCATGAGAGGGGAATTTTCGTATCCCTTTGGTTCCTCGTATTTTGTTTCCTCTTCTGACATGACGAAAGAAACAGTACGTTATTCATCAGCAGCTAATTCTGTAAGGTGTTGATGAGACATTTGGTAATACAAATGACCAATATTAGTTATCAAATTCGTCGAGTTTTGTTTCAGTAGTACAATCTATAATTGCCCTTCCTGGTTTTGTGGATTTTACGAGATCTAATATATTTTCCTCTCTTGGTAATCTGTGATATTGTTAAGGGTCGGGGGCTTATACCAATTATGATAATGTTATATGACCGGATTGTTAAACACTTAATTATCCCATCTCGGTGTACACGAGTGGATTATAAACGAAAGGGAAGGTTCTTATGTAGATTTCGCTAACCTCAAAGATCATAGTTGCGATCTGTAGGGTTTTCTCCCCAATATATTGTACGCATCTGTTTTAATGCAAATTCGGCTGGCTATAAAATAATATACGAGGGTGATCAGAAAGTAATTGAGTAAATTTATTGCAGGGAAACTGTCATCCATTGATGGAAATGCGAATATACATATTGACGTGTATGTAATTACCTACATTTTAATATAATACTCATTAATATTAACGCTTTTATAGCAACGTGACAATAACTTCTAAGTACTTGTGTCGTAAAACTCGTTCGAATGAGATATAAGTGAAATTCAGAGGGCTATTTTCAACTCCTTGTCCAAATGGAACTGTACATTGGTGAGTTGGGTATTCATAGGTTCAAAAGAGGCTAGTCGCTGCAAACTATTCGACCTGAGAATATGCTGGATACTGGAGAATTTCGTAGTGCCATAATTTCAATTTTCCCGACATGGAAGCAACAATATGGGTAAATGGTTTATCGGGAAACAACAGCATCTCGTTAATGCCCATAGTAATGTCGTTAATGGCCGCATTTCCGGTTGATTTCGACGTATAACAGCTCGAGCCCAGCTTAAAAGGTCACAATAAAGAAAATCATTGAAACTTTGTCCTTTAGTGAAAAAGTCACGAAGCAGCTCATGCTGGTTGTCTCAGAAATGCAGAACACAGCGATCATTACCTTCAGCTAGCAGTGCAGTCTTCAATTTTATCCATGTGGGGGAATTTATCTGATTTGGAAATTGTGTTTACTTTCAGGTATGTAATGAAAGGTTCATGCAACAATATTTTTTTCGGAATGTCCGTCCCTTGGCCATAAATATTGCATCATGCATCGGATCTCCAACATTCTCGAACATTTGTACCATACCCTCCATCTTCAAATGCCTGCTGTAGACAATGTAGCAGCTGTATCCTCACGCAATCTCTTGAGCATGTAGATATTTAAATGTTACTCAATATGTATATTTGTGTTTCTACGAATACATTACAGTCTCTTCGTAAAAAATTCACTCAATTACTTTCTGATCACCCCTTGTACATTTATTTACATCTTTCATAATCGTCTTTTTGTGTGAAGCATGTTTTACATACTGACTTCCTGCGTGTAAGTTAATTTTTCGCTTGCTTATTTCCAAGCATTGCAGAATTTCACACGTTCAAATCTTTCTGTTTGACCAGCTTTTAACAAAGTTACGTTTGGGAGATCGAAGGTGCAACAGAAAGTTTATTAAATCTCATCTTGCATTTAAAGTCAAAAATTGATTCTTAAAAACAAAAACCATTCTTGAAAACAGAAATTGAAGAGAAATATATTTGGATTGTTTTGAATAGTTTATAATATTAGATAGATGTTTGAACAGAGAATTTATTTATAGTATCACAATAGGGTGCGAAATTTCAGAATTATAACTTAATTAAGATTTCAAAATACTATTATTGCTATTTATAACAGTTTATACTACGTGTACCATATTCATTTCTATGATTAATTTTGAATCCTTTCCTGTGTTGTTAGTGGAATGTTACTCTGTTTCCACAAGAGAAGTGACATGTAATGGATGCCCGTTTTCTGGCAAATGGATGCCCGTTTCCTAACTTCGTTTACAACGTATATAAAGCAGCTCTTAACTGAACTGCACTGGAATCTTTTTCAATATCCAATAATTTTTCACCACGGTTTGTTGACTAAAGAACGGCTCGTTGTAGAATTTATAACAAGATTGGTGAAATAAACAGTAGAGAAGTGCTTTTTAAGCTATATATCCTCGTGGTTGTACAAAATGTCAGCCACGCTACTATCTTTTTTCCATTGTTGGCAGATCCCCCAAGCCACGTCAAGGGTGTATGAATCCATGTTTTGAAAGTTCAAATTTACATTTCGCTCGAATATTTAAAGCAATAAATATAAAAGCAGTTTGTTTTCCTGTCGTTAGTAGGAAAGGAAACAACTTGCCTGAGCATTAATGGGTAATCACTCAAAACTGTTGCTTATTGATGCATCCTCTTTCTACAATATCATTGCGTCTCTCCGGAAAGGTGTCAGTCATCAGTTTGTTGATGATGGCTTCATCGAATGGATGCTTACTGCTATCTTCAGAAACGAAATAAGTTCGTCGATGGATTCAGCTTAAGGAGTAGTAGTCACTTCTGGTAGTTGATTGATCTACCCCTTTTTTTCTTTAAACGATATTAAACAAGAAATATATACAATATATACATTTCTACCACAAATTAAAGAATATGTAAGACAAATTCAAATCTGAATAAGCTTAAATAATGTAGTTATCTATAATGTAATGAAGATGTTATTGTGATTGATTTGTATTAACTTCCAAACACATTTTTTTTGGAAGTGGTATATGAGCCCCTACCTTACACAATTACATTGCTTACTAGTTCCAATTTTTAACATTTCCTCACTGAATGTATGTGGGATATGCCAAGTAACGTCATGATGTACATTTTCTAAGTAAGTAAAGTTCTGATCAGTAATTTTTTCCTTGATTATTAGCATTTCATCCCGTGACCTATATTCATCTTCAGTTAATGGAAAGCACAACTTGGGTGCATTAGATCACTATGTGTGCAGCCATGGAGTTCGAGTGTGCACCCATGGCGAAAAAAGTTTGAATTAGTAAAATCAACAATAAGCTGAGCTAATAGTTATCATCTATAGTTATTCTTCTTTGTTTTGTCCAATATTCTTAAAAATAGTAGTGAATTTGCCATTAATTAGTATTTAGTCGTCTCGAACTATCAAATGTATTAATCATTTCCCCTGACAGTTTGTTAAACCTTGACTGCCCTCTAGAGCATTTCAGTAGATTACCGTACATATTTGTATATCGCGTCTCTACGAAGTAATGGAAAATAGGAATAAGCAATACGTACTGAATACAATTACGATGTTCCAAGTTTTGAAGAAAAAAAAATTCTGTAAGAGTAAGAGATGAATATGAATTTATTGACAAAAATTTTGATAATAAAAATAGATTTCATTTATCAGATGATGTATTGTCACTCTGTCATGATGTTATTTACCTTGACTTCCCTTAGCGAGATTTCACTGTCGAGTATAGATAAGTATATTTTGTTTGTTTTATTATAAATAAATAATAACGGTGCAAAGCAGCACAACAAACATACACAGGACGACCGATAACACACTTATAGCTCAAACTGATTATGCAGAAAGGAAAACAATAATTCTAAATAATACATACACGTTTTAATATGTATGCAAATATTACTATTAATTTGCGTGAGCTTACTTCACCTTCCATGAAAGGATATAACTATTAAATAATCAGTCTAGGCTCTAGAGAATAGAGATTCCATCGGCAAACAAATATATGAACATCAGAAGATAATGTCAGGTGCATTGTTTGCTGATAATGAATTATATTATTGTGGGAGACCCTGGGTTCTCTCATAAAATTTGCCTTTAGACTGGTTAGCGTGACCAATATTAAAAGTATTGACATTGGCAAAGTTATCTAAGTATGAAGGCGTATTATTTTAGTGTAAGTTCTTATGAGGATTTGAAACCCCGAAGATTGTGATTATAATCTGTTGGGTTGTCCCGCCAAATTAGAAAGGATTGTAGAAAACATAAGCCATCGAGTTATATAAAAATAATATATACATTTATTTACAACACTAGAATACTCACATAAGACATCATGGTTTTACACAATTTCACTTAATGACAAATCATAATAATTATTAACACTGATTTTAAGATAGCTTAAGGCTTTTGGTGTCGCAGCACCTAGGCGAGTGGTTCCTTATCACTCTCATGAATTAGTTTTATTGTCTTAACCTTTTCTTGAACTTCCGTTCAGAAACCACATCAGATATTAGTTCTTTGGTGTGAAATAACCTTATCAGTACGATGTATTCATAAGGCTATCGCTCACCACATCTTGAGTTTCCTGCTCACTATTTATTACATTAAATACTAGATTTATTTAACTAGATTTATTATTATTATTACACATCATTTAACTTATTATCTGTGCATGAGCAATATAGACTACCCATCCGATAATTCAGACTAACCAGCTGACCTAGGAATCGTGCTCGATAAAGAACATCGGGCACCTGATATACATAGGTATAGGTGGGCCAAATCCTCAATGTCGCAACAATATTATTATTTCATTGAATAAAAGTAATGTTTGTTTCAAACCCTTGATATATACATGGTGAGCACAACTGTAACAGTTTCTGTTCAGTAGTGTTATAGTAACTCTGACATGTTCTGCTTTGAATTTGAAGAGAATTATGATGAGAAGCTGACTTCAGATACTGAGGGGGATACTTCTGACATCTGAGGGGGATATTTCTGAAATGTCTGTATATGTTGTTATTATTATTTTTATTTTCTTTATTTTTAATAAATACTTAAATAAAGCATGAGTTAATAAATGAAAAAAACTTAGCTTTCAACAACCTCTTTCACCTTATTCTGTATAATTTTGACCCGAGTTGTTTTTAAAGCCTTTGGCACGACCAGATTTAACGTATGGGCAAAACAGCCGTACTTCCTCCAACTCTATGGCGTTCACAATGTTGACGGAATTGTCCGAAACAGCCATCACGATTTTCTTTTCGATTCCCCACTCGTTAACAACTCTTTTGATCTCTTCATATAAATGTTCTGCAGTGTGACTTTCGGCGTATCAAAAACACTCCAAAAGAATGGACTACATTTCCATATTTTTGTTTTCGTCTATAAAATGGACTGTGACTGCAATAGAACTTTGAGTATTTACAGAGGTCCATCAGTGTGTTGTTAAGCATACACTTTGAGTAGTTTCTAAATACTCTTTTACTTTGTTTGTACCTGATTCGTACAACGATGTAACTGATGAATTATTGAGAATGTACTTGGAAGGCAATTCATATTCCGGGTTCAATTCACGCGAATATTCAATACACCCTTTGTCTTGAACAACACTGAAAGATTGCAAATCCCGATATATCATTTTTGTGAGTGCCAAATCTATTTTCTTCTTTTCCGATATTGGCAATTTGAGTCTTATGAATGTTGCTAAAGATGATTACTGCTTTTTTTTACCACAGATTTTTTAGTATTAATTATTGTTCTACGATTCGCCCATTAGATTCTGATGAAGTGACAGCAGTTGAGGGATGATGAATGGAACTTGTGCGAAGTCCAGGAGCTGACGCTATTAATGATAAAGCTGTATCGATAGTTGGCGTAGATGGTGTCAGATCATCAACAACTACACAATCCATCACATCCTCCGGAACAATCGTGGAATCACGTATTTTTCCCAATTTTTCAAGTATCATTTCGTATCGACCATTACTCTCAAGTTTGGAAAACCGGATAATTTGGGTGAGTAATCTGTAGGGTTTAATAAAACTTTTCTCCAGAAACAACTTAGTTGAATCTTTATGATCAGCGTTGAACTCTTCGTCGCCACTATCATGGTCTTCATCGGTCGTAATTTCATGTTCCTGTTCCTGTTCAGTAGCGCTTGTCTTTGATTTATTGCATTGTAAGTCTTTATCACTGATATTGTCTAGTAAATTGATATATGGTTCGAAATTCATGCAATTCCACAGGAACTTGAGTGGAGTCCAGATTATAAAAATTACACAATTCCTCTACGTCGGATGCATAAACTTCTTTTGTTCTTACGATATTTGCAGCTGTGAAAAATGTCATTTCTTGAAATATAGAAAGTGAATGATCCGAAAATCGGTCTTCCAATTGCCCAATTAAAGAATCTACAACGACGGAGAACACCTCTACTTTCGTTTTTTGAACAATATCTACAATGGATTCGTCAAAGAATCGCTTCCGTTTTCTCGACCGTCTCGTACTCGCTGATGGAATAGTTATGTTATGTTCTGAAGCAAAAAAAAAATATTGCAGCTTCGCAAGCGTTCCAGTGATTCTCAACATTTCGAACGCTATACAATGCCGTAATCGGTTGCTTCTCCTTATAAGCATGTCGTTGCTGGTGCTAATATTTTAAAAAATAATTCCGCGATGTGAAGAGCTGCGATGGTTTCGTAGTCATATAGGTTTTTCAAAAAACCTTACGCCTTCGCAACTGTATCCTGATCCATACTTTTTTCCTGAGAAATAGCGTGCAGAGTATCGGCGACTTCTTCAAAACAAGTGGTCAGTGTGCGAACTGCTTGTCATTTGCTGCTCCATCTGGTTGTTTGCACTCTCTTTAATCGCATTTTGTTGCCTGTAATAGCCTGACGTTTGAGTAGCATGTGATGTCGTATGTGTCCTGACATGAAAACGTACGTTTTCCAACAACATGAACAACTTTCGCATTTGCGGAGAAACATCAAGTGACTTTTCTATAACTAAAGCGAACCTGTGGACAGAACACCATACATATAACGCCGATGGGTAATCTTGCATTACAAGGGTTTTCAAACCGTTGTATGCACCGCACATATTTCCTGCACCATCGATGCTCTGACCAACTACCCCGAGGATCAATATTCAATGCGTTTAAAGATTGAAGTAAACACACCTTTACATTTGCTCCGGTAATATCGCCGCAAGTGAAAACATGAATCAATCGCTCTACAGGTTTTGCTAGTTCTGGATTACCAACAGTTTCCACATATCGAATTAAAAGCGCAGTAGCTTCTTTCTTACTCACGTCTTGAGTGTAGTCCAAAATTATCGAAAACCTTCCCGTTTCATTCAGTCTTTTCAGTATTATTTTGATCACGAGTTTACACATAACATCAATCAAATCAAAAACATTTCTGTAGCTTAACAAATTAAATGATAACTTACTCTTCGTTATTCTGGCTCGATCTATTTTTTGCATATAAACGCGACCGTAAAGTACCATCTTGCAGTAAAGTCACGCGAGTTTGTAATTTTTTAACTAGTAATATATTTCCTTAGATAACTTATCCAGCAAAGGACCTCCTATTTGATGAGCATTGGGAGGATTATTCCATTGCAGAATTTTATCAGGGCTCATAATTATCTATTTATATCTCAATATATTAACCAGAGATTTCAAGTATGAGTTATATTACGGCAGTATCTCGAAGAGCAGTACTTAATTATTAAATGACTACGCTTGATACTACCATATGATTTCGAAGCGGGGCGTAGGCCTATAAGGGATAAGACGAATGTAACACACACAATAAATTTACATACGGAATATATATTTAACGGGGACAATATTAGACTAAAGTCTTACTTTCTTCAGATATCGACGGAGATGGAACATTTTCTTTTGCCAGTATTTTCAACAGTATCTGGAACTGGAATCAGTACATTTTGCATTTGTAGCCGTGATTTTGTATTTCCTTAGGCTGTGCCGTAAAGAACTGATGTTTTGATTACGGGTTTTTCCTGAACATCTACGATCTCTTGTTCCGACAAATTCATGGAGAGGTTTTGACTACATTATCCTTCCAAGGCCAACTCTTCAATGGCAACTGGTTTTGCTGGTCCCAATGGTTTCCGTCCATAGCGGTAATCACCACCTTGTTTCGAAAAATCATTGGGTCCATTCCTTTTCTTTTTTTCTAACATTTTCAAAAGCGCGTCGTTCTGTTGCCGTTTCATTTCTCCGCCGTTGTATTTCCACAGTATTTGGAGTTTCGCCAGGAATGGATCTGTGAGTGTGTAAAACCATTCGGGGCCGTCGTTGTATGATAAGCCTGCTGTTACACAACGCCTGTTGTATGATCCCTGCATAAATCTTTGAAAATTGTTTTCCACTGTTGAAACAAGTCGCATAAACCATTCAGCCTTGTTCGTCTGGTGTTATTAGCATATCCAACCGTAGCTTCTCCTTACCAGTCAATAAACCAATCTTCTATTGCAAAAATAAATTATAATATATAAAAGGTTGAAGTAAGTCAAGTAGGAATTGCAGTGTCAACACAAAGTTTCTGTTTTCAAGTTTCCAGTGTAATCCTGTTTCATTTGCCCTCGTTTTGTCATTGAATTCATGGTCGATACTGATTGCTTCCAGATCTTCACATAAGAGCCAAGTTCTGTTAAAACTTTTCAGAGCAGAATATTCTGATGAAATTCGTTATTCTCTGTATATTTATCCAATTTCTCTGTCGCTCCATTTGTCGATGGTACGGAGACTACATCAGAAAACCTTACAGACTGCCGTACATAGTTTGATGCCACAGCAGGTACCTCTCGTCGTATTTGTCCCCATGGTAATATCCACAGAGCTGAATAGGAGGAAGTTTACATTCATAATGAAGGAGGCGGTAGGGGACACTGATATTCTCGAATGCATGATACAGGGTGAGGTTGGGGGGCCTATTAAAGCAGAATCGTTGTTCATGCCCCTACCCCCTTCCCCCCCGTTGGCATTCATTGCAAACCACTTTTTCATTGTTCTCGTGTATTTCCGAGCCGGAGAGTTGAAACAATTTAACTTCGGTAGTGACATAAGTCAAATAGGAATGCTTAGGTACCTTCGGGTTAGCGACAACTGGCATACAAAGACCATGTTTCTTGTACTTACGACGAAATCGTGGCGTGAAGGATTAATTTTTCCACAGGTCCGCCATTGGGATCTCAAGGGGGAGGAAACAAGAGAACAAACATAAGTATAAGCAATTGACAGAAATATTTAAATCCCTCTTACAAATTATAGCTACTCACCCTCCCACAATTTCTTTAAAACCTTCCATCATCCTATTATTATTGAAAAAATCAAAATTGTCCAATTGAGAACCTTCTCCCTCCTTCAGGTGGGCTTCTGCCAATAAAAAATATATCAAGATCTTCTTTACCATTTGATTTTCTATTTCTACACATTTTTTTCTAATTTTCTACCCCCATGCATATTAATATAGTCTGATTTGAAACTATTTTTGCTTGGTACCGGACTTACGAGAAAAAAAGTTACATAATACACTGAATTCCTGTTTTCTAATACGTTCTTAGCTAAAACCCTATGAAATAACCCTGCCATATATGCTGATTCCAGCTCACTAAAATGTAGACCATCACTAAAACTAATAAAATTCCTATTTCTTACAATTACATTACACTAAAGCTATCAATAAATTCTACACTCATAGTCTTACATAAACTAGCCCATTCCTTATTGACCCAGGCTGCCTTTGGTAAGTATTGGTCAGCTCTGGGTGCAATACCTGAAACAAATACACCATTTAAATTACCATTACACACTCTAATATTATTTAACAAACTATATAAGACTATAACTTAAATCACTAAAAGCAATAAGCTATGCAATTAAAAAAATATATTGAGATTAACATAATGAGCACACATTTCCTACAATATTAATTACAAAATATGGTTTTCTTTGGTTAGCTGGACTCCTGATTGGTTTCTTACATAGTCTTCTCCATTGTAGTGGTCAACGATTGGAGTTGGTGGGGTTTAGGGATGTATCGCATTCCATAACTCATACATTACAACACACCATTGGTTTCTTACAGTCCATTCACATTGGGTCTTCACTGGGGCGGCAAAATATTGATCCACATGTCTTTGCGATAACAGGACAATTCAATTGGTATTTTCAATGGGCATGACAAATACAATCCACTTTTCACAGTTCTATTTCTTCATAATTAACAGACGTTCACTCTTTATTTCTACATTGTGTCAGTTATTTCACACATGTTAGGATACGGGCGTACGTTCGAGAAATACATTGTTGGTTTCACATTATAAGATGTTTGGATATTTTTCAACGTGGCGGTGGAGATAGTAACAATATGCAATCCTGAGGCTAAGACTCTTTTTCTTAAACAATACACAAAATATTTTATACTATTTCTCATAGGGACTTTCTTCAAAAGGAAACTATCGTCTGATTGGTAAACAAAATTTCTACACCTCCCTCCTCTCTACGTGCATATTTATACAATTCTGGCAAAAGTGCTACAACGATACCGTAACACGGGATTGGTTACAAATCAAGAAAACTGTACGAAAGGATCAAATTAATTTCATGTCGAAACGTAATTCATAACGGGGCCATATTCATTCGTTTGGCAGCTCTAAAGCTACGAACATGTTATGATCGTCGCAAAACACATGAAAACCATGCCCCGAAATTGATATAATTAACTAAACATGATTTACTTTTGTCGAAAAAAGATTGTGGTTTTTTACCAATATTTTAATTTTTTTTACACATTTTCCTTCCTTTTCTTTCACTTTTTAGTATATTTTTAGTTGTTCAAAATACCGGAAGGGTGGCATCTGGTAAGTCCCCCCCCCTGTGGACGCCCATGAATTTGGCCGAATTTTGCAATAAAGTATGATAAGGCAAATAGATTTTTATGTTTTTTATCAATGATATCGCGGAAAATTAACTAAAAACACGCATATTTTGTCAAAAATGTAATATTTTGTCATTTTGTGTAGATTTTACTTGAATATTTCAACAAATTTTGAAAACTTTCGAAAGGTACCAAATTGTGCCAGGTTTTTCAGAATTGTGCCAAATACCACCAAAGGGGTGCCAGGTGGCAAGCAATTGTGCCAGATCTGGTACAATTGTACCATCTGGAACAACACTGGTCTAAAGACGAAAGTGTTGTAGGAGTTGCCGTAACTAACAACATGTATAAACCATCAGGGGCGTCTTAAGAAAGCTTGGGACCCGGGACTACGTTCCACTACGGGGCCCCCACATTTTTTTTTATCAGTAGTGGAATTAATTTATTTTTAACTTTTTTCTCCGAAATCGGTAACATTATAAAAAAACATTTTGTGGTAGCATTGGTAGGTCTACAATGTGTATTTGTGTAGTATAATACAAATATTAGTCATAATGGTGCTGTTTTCGTCTATTTAAAAAATGAACTTTTTTCTATGAATACTGTACATTCAGTTTAGAAAACACAATGAAATAAGAACATGTTGTCATTGAAGTTAATGATAAGAAAAAAACTAATGTTTAAAAGCATGAAAATTAATTAGGTTTCACATAACATCAGGCCTGGAAAAAGTTGAACTACGTAACAAATAACTGTTTCTGTGGAGAAAATCCTCTCTACTTAGTTTGAGCTCTCAAAACTTAAACAACTAACCCCATTCAACACATTGCCGTACTGAATTCATGTGGAAACTGAATTCTTTGCTGATCCTGTGTGATGTTGTTAACACTCACTGCACCCATGTATTAATATATACTCTATGCTTTTTTTGGTTCTAGGACAACTGGCCTCCGCGAAACTGACACCCAGAGTGTTGGCCCCGAGGAAATGACCCCGTGTAAAATGGTCCCCGCGAATTTCACCCCTTGGCAAACTCACCCCTATGCGAAGTGGCCCCCTGTATCGACTGGAACCCGAGAAATAGACCCCGGGATCAACTAGCCCCCTCCAACTGGCCCCCTGCGTCAACTGGCCCCCTGCGTCAACTGGCCCCCTGCGTCAACTGGCCCCCTGCGTCAACTGGCCCCCTGCGTCAACTGACCCCCTGCGTCAACTGGCCCCTAATATGGTAACTGACAGCCCCTGGATCCACAAAACAAGCCTACGTTACACATGTACCGGCTTCAAATGTATATTTTAATTTGTTGCGTTATTTGTCAGTGGCGTTAATATTAGTTTTTACCGTTTAAACTTGACTCGAGTAGTCATTTACTCCTACCGATTTCTCCTCTTACTTATTACAGGAAAAAATTATAGGCGAACCTGGCAATAACTGTTTTACTCTACTACTATACGAGAAGTGATGGAGTAATTGATGTTTTTTATATCAATTTTTGAATTTCCTCCTTTAATTGTGGATTATTTTTTCATTTTTCTGTTCTCCGTGGTAATGCCGTCAGTCGATCTAAAGCTTCGGTCCGGTATTTGGTGCAATATCTCGATCTTCAGGCACACGATAATAATCGAGTAAATTATAAAAAAAAGTTTAGCGAAATCTGCACTGATATGTCAAGGAAACGTATCATAACATAATTATGTGGAATCTACATATTTCATTTGTATAAATAGAAAATAAAGCTGTAATTTAAAAGGAGCAAAAGAAAGTTTACAAGAAAATATTCAACCTTAAGTATAGAGATCCGATCTGAGCATGTACTTTGCGATCTTATCTGGATCAAGATACACTTCCTCCATCCGACTGGCCCAGTGGCGTATCCTGGATTTCCAGAAGGGGCGATCCACCAAGAAAGTAAATATATAGTG
>JAQFYR010000365.1:0-13351 GCA_034694985.1 Campodea silvestrii
ATCGTACTCGGACGATAAGGCCAAATTCGACTAAGACAAGCTCGGGAGTCAAATATATTGCCTACCTATCATCCTGTAATATTCAGTACAGTGTTTACTAGGGCTGCCAGTTTTCGAATACTTTTGTATTCGACACTTTTATACGAACAAATATTCGGAAGAATTCGCAAAAAAGAAACAGATTTATAAATCCATTCAATATGTTCGAGAACCGTACTTCATAATTATTCTTTTACTTTTTTTTCCAATTTTTCATTTTCCTTACAAGCAGAATATTATCTCGTAATTTCTTCGGATTGGTTTCTTATTTCCACGAAAAAACGTTAATTGCTGTGATTACGCAATTTATAATGACATCATCAACGGACTTAACTTAATGACTATCATCCTATTCCTGACTGGTTGCTTTCTCACATTGACAAAATAATGTCTTGCTATGATTGGTCGACTCATGATGACGTCGTAGGAACACGTAATCGAAAGTTGATTGCTGGGGTAGTGACGACGTCATAGGCATGTTGCGTGACAAAATATGTGCCTTTTGTTGATTGGTTGTGTTTCATTACCGTACACGTTCAATAATGTAAATACGTCGCTGTCGGTCAATTAAGAATTAACGATGACGTCGTCAACGAACTCGTAATATATTCTGGTTTCTTATTAAAATATCATAGTTTTGAATATTTCTCCGTTATTCGAATAACAGTTATACGATCGAATACTTGAATATTCGTTAGCAGCCCTACTGTTTACATATATAATTAACGAATGAGTTCAAATCAAGGAGTCGAACCGTAATTTTTTTCTTTCTTTCGCTTATGTTACGGTTTTCAGTTCAAACTTCAATTTGGTTTCGGTTTCGTTCCTGTTTTTAACTTTGTATTTTTTCGGTTTATGGTTACCAGTTTTGAAGTGTTTTTTAATCTCCATGTCAACATTCTTACAGATGTGATAAAAATGTGATTATGTATTTAGCCTAATTAATAATTAGTAAAGCTAAAGGGCAATTTCATTTTGGCACAAAAGTATTTGTTTCATGAGAAATGAAAAAAAAAACTTGGGAAAATAGATAAGAATTATTTTTTTTTTTACGTAGGCCTACCCTACCAGAAAAATTAGCTGTACTTGCTGCACACTCAACTCCCGAAAACGAATAACCAGCGTAGGGTTGATTAAGAACAATCAATACAGTTAAACTTTCCTTGTTGAAAATTTAATGAAAAGGAACTGATTCGTGAATTTGGTTCAAATTTGACAGCTGATGATGACGTTCATGCATCAAAACATTCTTCTGAATAAATTAACAGTGACTTTTCTTGTTAGCCTACATTATACTAATTTGTAAATGCTAATAAGTGAATTACATTGTAGGCCTACTTATGGAATATCAATCTGTAAACTATCAAGACATGAACATTTAAAAGTTTGATATTTTATTAAGAGTTCAATAGTTCGTATGTAAAGCAACTACTCTCTTTCCAGAGAAACCTGACAGATCCTCACCAAAGTCACTGGTTACCTCAACACCCCGAATACAAAGTAGGCCCGTGCTTAAACAACCATTAACACCAGGAGCTGGCAGCAGTACATCGACTTCAGATGATACGAACACAAGTAATAGTCAGAGGTAAGCAAAGCATATTACGTTGAAATGGTTGAATGTTGATCCCCAGTAGAAGAATATCCTCCTTTGTTTTCCAGCTGGGCATAAAAAGGAAAGTTTCTAGCAACCTTTACGGCAGATGAGTTGCCACCACAGTAGAAAACGACAAACTACCCCATATAATTAAAGGTTATTTATAAATTAAATCTCAGATTTCTCTGACAGTTCATTGTTACACCGCTAAGGGGATATTTGACATTAATCATTTGCAGAAGTATGAAACTTGCCTTTGTACATGCAGTTGGAGGACAAAGGCAATATTATTTTATTGGGAAAATATGTAGGCCTAGGCCTATCAGAAAGAAAAGTACGGTATTAAATTTTGTTTCACTTAATGCTGTTCACACAACCAAAACTAGTCAAATAACAGTTTTTGGATTGTGAAATTGGATTTATAATTTGCAAGCACTCCCTGAACGATTTACTTTATCTCAAAAGGCCTACCTGATCTACCAACTTTGCAAATTGAAAAGTAGCAATGTACAATGTAGGAATCACTGGTGCCAAATGTTATGGACTCACTATTTTAATATAATACAGAATACCGTACTCGAACAAATCAATTTTTTAACTCTAGAATCCATTGAGGTAGGCCTATATGAAATAAACAAATATTTTAAAGTGGTGTTTAATTTTTTTTAAATTTAATAATATATTTCATAGGCCTAAGTTTTTTTTTAAACTTTCTTATTTTCTCCGTAAGTTTTGTTTTACTTTGTTATTTAATTTAAATTTCTATTTTTAGTACATGTTTTTTACTTACTGTTTTCATTGTCTAGTTCCAGCCTACGCAAATTTTTGCATGATCGTTATCAATATAGTTTAATGATTAATGCTCTAGAACGAAAAAAATGGAGTTACAGTGAAAACAAATATTTACCCTGAAACTTACGATTGTTATGTTTAATCCTGGAGAATTGTATAAGATTTGTAATTTGCATGCGTTTTTAAAAATATTCAAAAATTCCGCCGATCAATTTTTCACGTCTACCTGGGGAAATGACGAGGAAACACGCCGCTTAAAGCATCAGCTGCTCACAACAGCACTAGTCCTCAAGCGGCCGGTGCTAAAACTAAAAAGCACTTTAAGTGGCCCTGTTTCCTAGTCATTTAGCAGGGTAGACGTGAAAAATTGATCGCCGGAATTTTTAATTATTTTTAAAAATGCCTCCGAGGTGAGTGATATCCTATTCAATTCTACGATGGCCCTAAAGAGTCACTTCATTATGCTGTGTTTAATGCTGAACGGCTTCTACTGAACGTTGAACGCTGAACTCGGAAATTTTCTTGCCAAACGCTGAATGTGGAAATTTTCTTGCCGAACGCTGAACGCGGAAATTTTCTTGTTGAACGCTGAACGTTGAAGTTCAGCATTCACCGTTGGACAAAAAAAAACGAGTTCTTCGTTCGACAAAATTTTTTCCAGTTCTTCGTTGAACGTTTGACAAGAAAATTTACGAGTTCCACGTTCACCGCTCAGCATTAAACACAGCATAATGAAGTGACCCTTCAGGGTCATCGTACAATTCTCCAGGATTACACATAACAATCGTAAGTTTCAGGGTAAATATTTATTTCCACTGTAAATCCATTTTTTCGTTCTCGAGCATTAATTATGAAACTAACGATCATGCAAAAATTTGCGTAGGCTGTAACTAAACAAGTGTTCCATTCATTCTTTTTAAATTTACTGTAGTGGCTGCAGTTGTTCATACGTAGGTCAGATATGCCATTCATTCTATGTAATTTTATTATGTAACTCATTTTATTTTGACTTTCAGATTCACAAATGGAAGAGCGAAGGGGATCAAAAGAAAGGAATCGTCAACTGCAATGTCCAAGTATGAAGAATCACTGTTGGAGTTACAGAAGAAAAAGATTCAAGCACAAATGGAGTATGAGGCAGAAGAGCATGCAAGACAGTTACAGTACAAGGCTGAAGAGCATGCAAAGCTGCTACAGCACAAGGCTGAACACCATGCTAAAGAACTTCAAGTCCTTGATGCGCAATTACGTTATTGGGACGCGAAAACCGAGAAAGAAACATCACTTTAATATTGTTATATGGGATAATTTACTATGTGCAAAGTGAAAATTGTTTTAATAAAATGATGCTTCTTTCTATATTGTGTTATGCAAATTTAGTTAATTTACATCCATATTTGACAATTCCAACAGATAAAAAGTTCGTCTTATAAAAGTAATGTTTGCAATTTTTAAAATTACTCCGCTCTAACGCAAAAAACTGATGTATGAGGAATCAAATGGCATGTTCATAACCAGTGTTCCTTCTGACTTTTTGAAAACATTCTCCACTGTGGAGAATTTCCGAGAAGAATATTCTCCACTTTTTCAAAGTTTGGTTGTTTTCACATTTTGCAGTCATATATTGAAAACACCTTGACAGACCGAGCAAGTACATTGATTTTGTGATTGTTTACCTGTAGGCCTGGGCTATAGCTTTTGAATCGATGGTCATAATAATTCAATTATTGTTGTATAGCCTAATAATCAGAAAATAGTATACTGTGAAATGTATAGTCTACATTCTCCTTTTTGGAATTCAGAGCGTTTCCAAGTTAGCCCAAGTAATTTAATTTACGATGAAAAACGGGGAGAGTTCTGACCACAAAAACTTTGAAGCACTATAACTACAGAATGGATAACCCGAAAATTGCAATTCAAACGCCGATTTAATCGTAAAAATGAGTTTTTTTCAAATGATGTGAAAAGCATCAAGACCAACTTAAAATTATGTCTTTATATACGGTCATCGAGAAAAAAAACGGAAGAAAGGTTCCTTAGGAAATTACTTTGTCGATTTTTGGGAAACGAATTTTTTACTATTTGCCGTAAACGGAAGTGCTATGAAATTTTTAAATCCTCAGTTCAAGGCGCTTCTTTTGATATGTAGAACGTCTATATTGGGATTTTCTGTAAAAATTCTCAAAATACAGAAAATATTCTCCAATGGAGAATTTGGAGATTAAATTTCAGGGAATTTGAAGTTAACTTTCTGGTAGACACCCTTACATGCATTCTGTTCTGAATTGGTTGATATCCATAATATGAGCACACACTGCATTGTGCATTTTATTTTTCTATGTTACAGGATAAAGATCTTTCAAAAGTAGGTTGTGAAATATTAATAGATGTTGATAATTTTGGAACAGGCCATTATTTATTGGATTAGCTTGCATGAAATACTGGTACTGTAACATCTCATATATATGCAACATATGGGTGATATAGTTGGACTAAAAAAGCTGAAACTAGCTTTTGTACAAAAATCATTCTTAACTACCGTATAATTTATAACAGGGCATATTAACTCAAATTTTCTTTATTTAGCAATTTCAATAGCCCAATTATTGCAATAGGTTGATATTTAAAGGTGCAATCCCATGAAGATCAAAAATGAAACACTTATTGACAATCTTTCTCATTAACTTTTTTCACTAATTACAAGGAAAAAATTATTTCAGTCATACATTCAAAAGTTATGACAAAACAAATGTTTAACGTTGGATTGACTATTTCAAGTACTCAGTAAATTGTTGATACACAAGTATTCCATCCATTGCATTTTTATATAGCACCACATCTTACATAGATTTTATATCATACATAAAAAGAAATGATCACTAATAAAACATCCTTCATCATCAAGACAAGAAAACAATCCGAACATTATTTTAAAGCTTAAATCAGGGACGACGTTGAAAATATTGTTGAATGAATTGTTGCCTGTATACATTGCCACGAATATTTACTGCTGCTGCTGGTGGTGGTGGTACATCATCTACATTGCCGTTGTCGTCTTCGTCGTCAAAATCATCTGGAAAGAAATATGTACGACACATGAGAAAGGAACAGCACTGCACTTTTTTATTTTGCTAATAAATTCTTATAGTGAATAACGAAAGTACCGTATTTTTATTTTAGCAATGGGAGATTTCAGTACTGGTCAACTATTTGTTCTCATCTATAAGATAATCTACATCAAATTGAATTTATAATTTTTTTACAACTTTAACTTGCTACATTTGCAGAAACAAAAATATAACCAGAAAGTATCTGTCCATTTCCTGAAGACCTATAAAACCATTTCAGAAAAGTGAACGCCCAACCAGTCCTCATTAAACTGGTCCTTATTATTTTCAATAATTTGTTATTTTAACAATAAACATGAACTTTACCCTATAAGCTCTTTCTGTGTAGTTGCATTTTTGAAGGGTTAACCACAGCCTCAAATTGTCTTGAAATTTGGTATGAAGGTAGAAAAGATTATTAATGTCTACAAATTTATAGTTTTTGTCAGAAAAATATTTACCCGCTGCCGAAAATCATGCATTTGTACCAAGATATTGCATCTCTCAAACCATAACAGACAGCAGGTTGAAAATGAACAGAATATAGTATTTTTTCCTGTAGATTCTGAAAATTACATTAACAAAACTGTGAAATGTATAGTATACTCATGATGTGGATCCTTTCATCTTTGATTTTCAAATTTTTTGTGGCAAGGGAACAAAATTTGTAGACTTGTCAATTTTGTTGTTGCTTTCTCTTATTATACGGTACCAAGAACAACCTAATAAATATCAGGAGGGTAATATTCCTCTTTCTCAGAATTTTTTTTTTTTTTTTTTTTGAAATTTAGTTCATTAACATATGCCGTGAATAGGCAAAACAGAATTTTTATGATTTCCCAAAATTACTTTTTCCTTGCAGTATGTCTGCATTGAACAAGCATTTCCAATACAGTATAGCCTACTGTTTAATTAATTTTAAAAAATATTGAAGATTAGTATCATATACATTTTGATGCTCTTACATGTAAACAGCCTATTCACGACATATGTTAATGAACTAAATTTCAAAAATTAATTTCTCAAGAAAGAGGAATATCACGCTCCTGATATTTTTTAGGTTGTTCTTGGTACCGTGTAATAAGAGAATTCAGCAACAAAATTGACAAGTTTACAAATTTTGTCCCGCAGCTACAAAAAATATTCAAAATCTAAATCATGAGTACCGTACTGTACACTTCACATTTCTGATAATGGAATTTTCAGAATCTACAGGAAAAAATACTAGTCTGTTTATTTTTAACTTGCTGTCTGGTATATTTAGAGAGATACTTAAATAAATGTGCAATTTCTCGGTTCAAATGCATGATTTCCTGTAGTTGGTAAAAAAAATTCACAAGAACTATAAATTTCCAGAATAGAATAATTTTTTTTCATTTTACACATGTACCTAACTTCACACCAAATTGAAGGAAAATATGAGATGTTGGGTAGGGAAATGTCAAAGATATTTTTAAATGCACTCACACGTCAGAGAAACAAAAATTAAATTTTCGGCCATGTGATTCCATTTGAATACAACAAAAATGACCTACCAACGGTACAGGAAATAAGAAAACATGAACCGATAGTAAAACTAAATTTATCCTAAAGTCAAAACTAAATCTGTCCTAAAACCACATGCCAATTGAATGTCTACTGCAGAACAATTTATTCCTTTCAGTGAAAGTTATTTTTCCTGAGAACAGCAGAAACTATACTGCAGTATTAAGATGCAGCATTATCGCGTTAATGAAATCTACATTATGATCTTGAATTCTCTGAACATTGGTGTTCTAAATCAAATTAACTGCCATGTAACTCTGCCTACAAAATAATTTCCAAAATATTACCTCCGAAATTTATGGCCAGGTTATGCAAAACTGCAACGGCAACAATCACAGTTTTAATGGTATTCAGTTTCAGGGCCATTTTCCGGCTCAGACACTGAAATCTCCTCTTCATCATTCCAAATGTTCTTTCTATAACACACCTCGTAGCTTTATGGCTCACATTGTAACGTCGTTCAGAAGCATTTGCTGGATTTAGTAATGGTGTCAGCATGTTACGTGTACACGCATACCCGTTATCACCTACTAGTATTCCCGACTGCAGACCTTGCTCGAAGCGACGACTTAACAAGCAGGTACTCCATATTCTCGAGTCATGGACGCTCCCTCTCCATCTTGCAACTACATGCAGGATGCGTCCTTCTGCACTACAAATCATCTGAAATTCAAAGAAAAAATATTAGAATAGTACATATAGTAGTGGTGTTGATTTTCAAAAAAATTGTCTGTCGGGATATCCTGACACTTTAAATGAACAGGCATATAATTTTTAATGGAAAGAACACCATCATGAAAGTCAATTGGTTGAATTCAGCAAAGGAAATTGATACTGTAAGTTATTAAAATTATTGTTTGGTTCATCATGTTTGTCTCATGAAGAGTCTTCATGCATTCAGTCTGAATACTGTTCTCAATAATAAGAAATTGTATGGCATAGCCCATAGTGTACATCCCTGACCAATGCTGAAATCCCATTCACCAGTAAACATATTTTTCAGCGAGAAAACCCTATTCGAAGTTCCAATTTCCTTACTTAAAATAACATGTACGGTATAGGAAAGAGTCATATAAAAATATAATTTAGCCTACATCTGAATTGGTTCAAAATTTTAAAAAAGTACAAGAATAATTATGATCCTTAACTAAAATGTTTTCATTGTTCTCGAAAGTATGTAAAACTGCCATAGTTATGTGGTATGCTATGAAAAATTAAAGCTATTGAAGGCTATGTTGTTTTAAAACGTGTAACGGTACATGGGAATTTCCGTAAGTGTGAACTTTTGCATTTGTGCATAAATTTTGAGACAGTAAAACTTTTTGAATTAGAATTACATTTTTTTAGGTTCTGCGAAATTATAATTTTTTTGACATGTATGGTACTTAGAATTGCCCCGTGGCATTTTTTTAGAGTTACATTTTTTTAGGTTCTGCGAAATTATAAATTTTTTTACGTATATGGTACTTAGGATTGCCACGTGGCAGCTCAGCCGATTTTTTTCCATATTCTGATGGTCACAGGTTTTTCAAAGGGGAATAAGGCCGGTTATTTGTAGCAATTTTGATAAATTAACAAGAATATTAAATGCCCAGTTACGTTTAAATTGAAACTGGGTATTTTTTGTTAAAATACCGTAAAAATTTTCAGCCTCGTCAAGCTCGGGCATTTTCTATCTTAAGGAATTCAGTTTCTAAACACCACCACCATGGAAAAAACTATTTGTGAACGTTACTACCATAAGATTTAAAACAAAAGTACTTTTATTTAATTAGCAGCCTATCAGGTCTATTCTAATTTCATATCAATGACTGATGCTGGTTGGCATGGACTTTTTTGAATCTATTTTTTTTTAAAACACTGAAATAGGCAAATTAAAAATCTTAATTGATTGAAAAACTATTAATTTTGCTTTAAAATCTGTACAGCGACATGAAATTTTTAAAAAATACTCGATCTTTCAAGTAGTCACAAAACCAGGGTCAGAATAAATTCATTTTTGATATGTTAGATCTGTGTGTTGGCCAATCCATAATTTCAATAAATTAAATAAATAATGAATATTCAGTTCTTCTTCATGGCAATGATTCTTTTATCAATATTCATGTCATTGTATTTGATATGTTCATACACGTAGCATTTTGTTTGCACGTTTTAAACAAGAAAGCGTTAAATTTGCGTGTTCAAGTATTTTTGCCAACCTGTACAAAGGATAGGCTAGCCTACCTAATTTTTTCATCAGTTTAGCAGGCAATAGGAAAACTAGGTCATATAAGTTGTTTATCTGTTTATAGGCCTACCTGTACGTTTAACGAACTGTAGCCTTTCCTATTTATGTAAGTCTGTGCATCAGCACCTCCAGGATTTTGAATTGGTATGTGCGTGCAATCAATGGCACCAATTACATTGGGAAATTGTCTTATCGCGTGGAATGCAGCAGCTGCCTCTCTAACTTGACGTGGCGAAGTTGGGAATTTAATAAACTGATCTGCCCTCGAAGCCAGTGCTGTTGCCACTGCACACACAATTCTGCTGACAGTGGGTTGGGAGAGCCCATGAATATCTCCGTTATCGTCTTGGAGGTTTCCACGGGCAAAAAACCTTAATGCTGTTAATACCTGAAGGGCCACAGATACACCTAAACCTCTTCCATCTTCATGTTGTAGGTCTGCCCTCAGAAGATCGATTAATCTTTCCGCACTATCTTTGGTAAATCGATACTTTTTTTTAAATTTAGTGTCACTGAGTTCATTGAATGGATCTACCCGCACTTGGTATACTCGAAACGCATTATTATTCCTATTAACAACAAAATTAACGTCGCGAACATCTCTAATATCTCGTAAAGCTCCGGCCATTTTAAAAACGCACAAATATTCACAATGCACAGAGACCAAGCACTTACACCCATGATAAACCAGCAAATAGCAGGTTTAAATTTACACCACCTGGAATAGCACTACACCAAGGTTGTACCAAGTTTCTGAATGACATTTTCGACTTATTCCATAGTTTAAAGAAGGAATAGGAATAACTGGAGTGTAAAATTTTTATACCAGATCTAAGAATACGGCTCCAGTTGATTTAGATCAATAACAAACACTAATTTTATATTTTTATTTCATTTTAGGAACATTAATTTTCTTAGAAAAATAAGAGTTCATTTTTAAAAATCAATGTTTTTTTTGTTTGTTTTTTAAATCATGATTTTACATTTTTTGCATTTAAAAATTTAGGCCTATGCCATCAAAGTGGAACGTAACCTACCTAGTATATTAAATGGATTTTGTTTCTTTCGTTCTTTCAGGTAACAACAAAATGGAATTATTCAAGAGTGGACTTAAATCCGTCCTGGGAGGATCACAAGAGGGCAGTCAACCAACGGGTGCGGACACTATTGAACGCCTGATTGAACGTTTACAAACATCCACATTACTCGAAGATCGAAGAGATGCCTGCCGAGCAATTAAAGCACTCTCCAGAAAGTATCGGGTTGAAGTTGGAGCCCAAGGCATGGAATCACTCGTGCACGTTTTAGAAGCTGATCGAAGTGATACGGAGATCGTAGGTTATGCTTTGGATACGTTGTGTAACATTGTTACGCCGGATGTTTTTGAAGAGGAAGCAGACGAAGATGGGAATCCGCCGGCGCAAGAGTTAGCGTCCATCGGTGAACAGTTTACTGAGATTTTTATCAAGAAATTAGAGAATGTTAGTGTCGTTTTGGCGCTTTTGGAAGAGTATGATTTTCATGTCCGTTGGCCGGCGGTACGTCTTTTGACGAATTTGTTAACGAATAAACCAAAGGAGATTCAAGAGATGGTGCTCATCAGTCCCATGGGTGTTGCCAAGTTGGTCGATTTGCTTAGTGATAATCGGGAGATAATTCGGAATGATGGGTTGCTACTTCTTGTGCAGTTGACCAGAGCCAATGCGAATATTCAGAAGATTGTCGCATTTGAAAATGCGTTTGATAAAGTTTTGGATGTGATTGTGGAAGAAGGTTTCTCCGATGGGGGTATCGTCGTCGAAGATTGTTTGAATTTGTTGTTGAATTTGTTAAAGAATAATACGAGTAATCAGACTTTTTTCAAAGAGGGGAGTTATATTCAACGTTTGACGCCTTTTTTCACACTTCCGGCAGATAGTTTGGAAGTGGGATGGTCGGCCCAGCGTGTTAGTAACGTCATGTTCATGTTACAAGTCATTCGAACGTTAGTATCGCCTGCGAACCCAGCTCACGTGTTGTCACAGTGCCAGCGATCCATGAAGAATTGTGGGATTTTAGAATCGCTCTGTTGCGTGTTGATGGCAAGTGGTGTCCCGGCTGACGTGTTAACGGAAACGGTGAATACTGTAGCTGAACTTATTCGTGGTTGCGAATTAAATCAAGAGTTTTTCACGGCAGTTGTAGCGCCATCGAATCCGCCAAGACCGGCCATTGTTGTCCTATTGTTATCAATGATCAACGAGAAACAACCTTTTTCATTACGTTGTGCTGTGCTGTATTGTTTCCAAAGTTTCCTATATAAAAACGCGGAAGGACAAAATCAACTCGTTCAAACTTTATTACCGTCTTCAAACGATGGTACTCCGACAATTACATCCGGGCAGTTACTATGTGGTGGATTATTCAGTCCCGATTGCGTCTCCCAGTGGCTGTCAGCCGTCGCACTCTCACATGCGTTATTTGATAATCCAGCGCAGAAAGAGCAGCTTTTACGTGTGAAATTAGCAACGGGTGTCGCCACAACACCAATAAGTTTACTTCATCAATGCATTCTGTTACTTCAGAAAAGCATGCAGTCTCAAACGCAAACGGGTATTCTTATGCTGTTGTGTCAATGGGTGGCGAACTGTCCTCAAGCTGTGTCCGTACTTCTGTCCTCGCCTATTTCAGTGTCGCATTTAACAGCGCAGGTAGGGGCAGATGAACATGATGAAAATCAAGAAGTGGTGCAGGGTATCGGTGCCTTTCTACTCGGACTCTGTATTCAGTTTAACGATAATTCCGTTCCTGAGTTCACTAAAGATAGTTTGATTGAAATTATATCCAAACGAATCGGGGTTGATATTTTCATGGATAAACTTGGGGAGGTATCGAAGCACGAGTCGTACAGTCGTATATCGAAACATCCGCAGTTATCAGCGAGACAGCCGTCAGCATTATTATACGACCATCAGTTCTGTAAACTTTTCAAAGCGTCAGAAGGAGCGGTTATTAAAGTTTTAACCCCGCGGGGAAATCGCGAATCGTTAAACGGGCCTTCAACTGAAGAGGAAAGCGGTCCGGTTGTGTTACGATACAAACAACTCATTCGTGATCAAGATTTGCAAATTCAAGACATGCGTTCGCAATTAAACCAAAGAATAAACGAACAGGATGCGATGCGGCGTGAAATCGAAGAGCTTCGTAGTACAGTCGAGGAACTTAGCGACCAAAATGCGCTCTTTAAAGCCCAACAGTTAACATCCACAAGCCCGATATCCACCGACGGAAATGAACAAGTTACCATCCTCCAAACGAAAGTCGTCGAACTCCAAAAACAACTCCAGATGAAAGACGACGATTTACGAACCCTCGAAATGTGCAACGAGGCCGACATGGAATCGTTAAAATCCCAATACGAAGAGCAACTCGTCGAACAGAAGAAACAACTCGCACAACAAATAACGGAAGCGAAGGAAGAAACCGAACTCGCCAATACAGAACTCCTCAAAACGCAAAAAGATCAAGACGATCTCTTAGAAATGCTAACAGACCAAGATTCCAGGATTGCGCAGTACAAAGAAAAACTAATCGCTCTCGGGCAGAAGGTCGATGATGATGATATAGATGAAAATTTAACAGACGATTTGATTACTGATATCGAATAGTGTACGAACAGCTGTGCCGTGTGCTACAAGGCAGTCATTTTTTATATAAAGTATTACCGTACATGTTAAATTACTAGGGAAGTTACTATTGTAAACATATAAACCAGTGCATTTTTGATTAGTCAGTAATTCTTAGTCTTTATTGTAAATATGAATTCGTTTCCAATATTGTTATCTGGTGTTGATTGTTTTTGATTTTTTCCTCCCAAATGTTTTATAATTCTTTTGCATAAAATAAGATTTATCAAGTTGATTTTATTTAAATATATTATTATTATTATTATTATTTAGAATATGTTGTTCCTGAATTTATGATTTAATGTAAATAAATATGTCTAATACATTGTATTGTATAATTTAAATGTGAATAATTGTTGTGATTTACAGAAATATC
>JAQFYR010000366.1:0-13340 GCA_034694985.1 Campodea silvestrii
CCCTTCACAGTTCCTCAATCAATTTTGCTCAAATTTAGAAATAACTCTCACCCTGACTACGTCATTTGAAAGAAAAATAAACGTTGATATTTCAACTAGCATTGCAAATGACATTGAGGAAATCATTAGTGTATAAAATTACGAGATTTCAAATCTTTTTAAAAAAAAATGAAGATATTTTAAACAAATTCCTGCCGCATTCAGAGATTTCAGGAAATCTTTAATATTTTGGTATTTCTATGTGATATTATCTGATTTTCCTTGGTCAGCTAATCTTACTTACATTTTGCTCTTTTTTTTAGATTTTTATCCAAAGCCATATTTTTTTCAATTTGCTGCGCCTTTCAAAACTTCCAGTTTTCTTTCAGACTTTGCGATTTCTAAAGAGGATTTGCTTGTTTTGTGTGAAAATTGTCAAGCTTTTGATCCAGACAGCGTCAGATCTTTTACTGTCGAGCAGCTTGACTTTTGGATTTTGAATAAATCTATGCTACTTTCAGAGATTTCAGGAAATTTTAAGAATAAGATTTTGAGATTTCTAAATGAGATTTAGTGATTGTGTGAAAATTCTGATCTAGAAAACAAGGGATTTTGGGACTTCAGAGATTTTTTTTTTAGTTGTTAAAGATTTCAAGAAATCTTCCATGAACTGGTACGACAATTTTGATTTCAAGCAGACTTTGCTGGACATTCTCAAAAAGATTTCGGGATATGACATTAGAAATAGATTTTGATAGAGAAAGGTTGTGGCGACTTCCAATTGAGGCCATTTGAGCAGATGACGTTGATATTACCCAACCTTGATTATTAAGTTGGTGACCAGTTTAAATATCAACTTGGGTAACAGGCAGCACAGCAGCATTTTTGCATACTTTTTATGAATAATGGTGAATTTTCCCCATCATTGAGACTGAATTACTTCAGTCAAGAAATACATTTAGCGAGGAAGCATATTTATGGAGGGTTCTTAGGGTTCAAACTGCTTCCCGAAATGAAAAATGAAGAAGAGTTAAAAACAAACTAAAAATATTATAGAAGAAAGTACTTAGAATCTCATTAAAACTGTTTTTATTGTTAAAAAATATAACACTCGCTTCGCTCGGGCATTCTCTGATCTATTGCTGTAACTTTTCAAGCAAAACCCCTCCGAAAATATTATGCTTTATTGTGCATACGGCTTTTGTCCTACTAAAATTGTGAATTGTCCATCTACCTCATAACCCTATATTTAGTTTATCAGCTATTCAAGGTGACCGCAAGATAGCTTTCAGCACTGAATCATGCGCTTTGAACCCAGCTCCTCCCAATTACTCGTCGGGCGAAGGCGCCCGACACGTAATCGGGAGGTGCTGAGTTCGATTCCCGCCGGTTTATGATTTTTTTTCTTTGTCTCAAATTATTGTTTAATTTATTGCAACGAAGCTTATAGTGTATATATTTGTTGTTTAATAGCTTTCTACGTTGCAGACTTCATTATTTAGAATTATTAATCCTTATTTGTAATGTTACTTTGTGGAATGGAGATGATTGCTAATGTATCAAAGAATGTTATCTTATTAAGAAAATGTAGTAGCAAAGACTATTGACAATGACAATCTGAACTTTAAGTTAGCAATACTGGCATTAAGCTGTATCTTGATAATGAAAATTATCATTATAATATTGAAATATGTTTTTCATTAGCATAGTCACTTCTAAACTGCACATTTTTTTATTACTTTCTAATTTCTTGGAATCCCGATTTATAGAAATTATCAGAGAAATGCCCTCTGTTTATCTTTTACTACTTTTAGTCATTCTCAGAAAATAATGCAGTGTATGTTTGTTTTTGTGGTAACTCTTGAATTGGAGTAAAAGCAGTTTGTATTTCTTTTACAAAGTTTATTTCTCTTGATTCATATTTTTTTTAACATTTTTTCTCATTGCAGTTTCTAACAACTAATATTTCAGCCATTTATAAATAAATAAAGCTCTTCTTACAAAAGTTTACATAAAATAATTCACAAAATCATAGTCCTATTAAGAAAAGTGTCTTAAGGATAGATCAATTGTCTTAGAGACCTTGACTTCAGTACTTGTGTTGTTGCTTGTAAGCATGGACAGGTGACATGGCATTGAATTGCTGGGCGTATTTGGCATGCTTCTGGGCATAGTACTGCTTGGAGTACGCTGGATAGGAATAGTATTGATCATAGTACTGTTGGTAGTACTTTGGATAGTGATAGTAGGAATCATACGCCTTCTTTTCATAAGCCTCAGGGTTGGCGTAGTACTGGTCATAGGATGGATATTCCTTATACTCTACAGCGTAGGGTTGTTTGGCATCGTAATACTTGCTAGCCTTATCGATGGTGGCATCATAAGCATCATACTGGTCATAGTACATGGATGCAGCCTTGATGGCAGCACGTGCTTCTGGTGCAGTGTGTTGACGAGCATAGTAATTTCCGGTGTAATAAGGCTTCTGGTAATATTGGTCCAAGTAGTATGGTTTCTTGTAGTATTGGCTGTAAGACTTCACGTATGTGTTATATGATTGGTCAAAGTATTTTGGAAGGTCATAGTACTGGCTGTATGGGTTGTAATAGGAGTAGTATTTGGAAAAGCTACGGCTGGCGCATCTTATTGGTTGGATGACCTTAAGGGTCTTCTGATCACCGGAATCGCATTCAAATTGAACCTGGAAAGAAAGGAAGGTTATATTTGGTTTTAAGTATACTTTGATTGCTGTGATTAAGAAGATTCAATTATTATTATGATATTACAGTATTAATTAAAATTCAATTGCACATTGATTTCCACAAAAAATGTTTTTGGTAAGCTATTTTACAAAAGTTGTTTCATAAAATAGTTATTGGTTTAAAAATAAAATTTCGTGTAGCATTCCTCTGAAAATAGAAACAGAGTTTATGTTTTTACAAAGTTCATACTTACACTCTTGAGCTGTGATCCACTGGCTGGTCTGCATTGCTGTGAGCATTTTGGCTGCTTGTTCACGCTGACACATTGCTTTCCATCAACGTAACGGATGAGTTTCTCATTCTGAGTATCACATTGTTGCCTTTCATCTTCGGATTCTTCAGATGCAGATGATCCATGATATGAAGATAGACCACTACGACGGGTTGATTCTCTCAGAGATGGTTGAGGATAGCTGTAAATGTGAAGATCTTGTTCTTCCTTCAGTTGAGCGAGGAGTTCACGGTCCAGTTGGTGGCAACGGGATGATTCCATAGCATAGCTGATTGCTGAGAGAGCACCTTCGCTTAGAACACGGGCTTGGGGATCCTTGAATTCAGCTTCCTTTTGTCCATCAAAGTCACCACACATACCACAGGTGTTGTTGCGGTATAAGTTGGAGAATGAGATTTCATTGGTGTAGCCATCACTAGCAATGTGGAATCCAAATGTTGGTGATTCTAAAACAATAGCATTCACTTGTGGTCGCTTGACAATAAGCCATAATTGATCTTCTCCAAGTTCATCAGATTCGTGTTGTTCACGGACTTCTCCAACTGGGATTTCAAGTTCATGACGTCCAACCATGATTTTCATTGGGCTTTGTTTGCCTGCTGTTGGGATAACTTGGACAAGGTGATTACCAGCATGGATTCTCAGGGCCTGAAATAATAATATTAAAGGATTATAGTTGAACATAATGATTAAACGGTAATAAGAAAAAACATAGAAGGACAATAATGACGAAAGGTTAAAACTAAAAACAATAATGATTAAAAGCAATGACTGGAATAAACAATTGTTGTGACATTTTACCTTCATTCCTGGAGTATCAGTTTCATAAGCTACAATGCTAAGGTTTCCACGTGGTGAGCAGTCCATAGCAGCAACATGGTAGCAGCTGTTCATATCATATTCATAGGTTTTGTTGTCGAATGTGCTTACATGGTCTCCCTCCAGAGTGCAAGATGCTGTTTCATAAAAATTATATTACTATCCTCATTTTGAATAAAATTTTCATTAATGTACTTACGTGCGTACTGTCCAGCAAGGGCGTAGTCAATAGCCATGATGCTGACACGTTGATTCAGCTCAAGTGGGAATACGGCATCAACAAATGGAGATACAGGTACGGAACTGAATCTCAACTTTTCTTCTGGAGTTTGAATAGTTGCGCTTACTACATCTGTGTCAGGGTGGAAGACAATTTCGAATTGGATTTGATCTTCCATGCCAGCTGCGAGGTATTGTCTGTAGTGTTGTCTCTTTGCATAGTATTGGTGATACACTGGCTTGTTATCTGCCTCATAGTATTCTGCCCGGTAAGCTGGTTTATAACCTGCCTTGTAAGCAGCTGGTTGATAGTCTGCTGCATGATAAGCTGCCTGGTATGCTGCTGCATCTTTGTGGTAGTAAGCCTGATCAATATTCCTCTGTTTGTAGCCTTCTGAGTGATGTTTCTGGTATTCCTGTTGGCTGTACAATTGAGCTGATTGTTGTTTCTGGTATGCATATTGTTGACGTGATCTCTGTCTGTGAAGACCAGCAAGAACAGCACGGGTGAGTGGGAATCTGCTTTGACCACAATATCCATTGAAATCATCCAAATCAATTGATTCCACAACGGCGCCCTTAAGTCCCATTGCTACAACCATAGCTGCCTTTTCACGAACTGCAGATGGATCATCAAAGCTAATCCATTTGTCTCCCTTGACTGCATATGGTTCAACATAACTCTTGGGGTACCTCACATTCCATGAACGATTTTCTCTCAATTTAGCACAGATTTCATTGTATCCCATGACTCCTGGAGTGCGAGTGCAAGGTTCAGCGGGGGTTGGTCCACGTACTGGGGCATGTACTCTATTCTGGGAGCTGTCATGGAGGATGTAGCCAAGACCAGATGTTGGGATGCCCAAAATCATCTTCTTTATATCAGCACCATGGCGGATCAAATACTCAACAATATAGCTCACTGTATTTTGCTTGTCTTGTTCTGAATCAGCTGAATCAGCATAAAGTGGAGCATTCATGGCAGTTTTGCTTTCAGATGGACTGTGATAGTTGAATGCCATGACATTGACAAGATCAGCATATCTGCAGACAGAGTAATATGTTTAGAGTATGCAATAAAGAAATAAGATATACTTCATTATCGAAATATGTATTTTTAACTGAGTTTATTTATACTACATTTATCGTTCTGCTTAAATATTATGTACTTTAGTGATTATATTTAATGCAGTGAGGAACCCAAAACACATTAGGAACGTTCAAATTGCGAAATATTACTGTGTTCATCAATACACAGAATGCTGAAGTCACATTTTACCTGAATACTTCACGAACGTTGTATCCTTCTTCAATTTGGCTCTTCACACCTGGCATTGTAACAGATAATTCCAAACCACTTTGATCCAAATCTTCGGAAACAAGTTTCAGGAGTTGAACATAGTTTTCCTGTGACAAACGTTAAAAGAGTAAGTTACTACACTGCTATTTAACATAGAAATAACATATGACTAATTAAAATGTGATTATACATACTTGGTCAGCGCTTGTTCTTGGATATTGCCAGTAAATATCGAGACCGTTAAAGTCATATTGCTTGACAAATCTAACAGCACTCTTAGCAAAGGTAGCTCGCTTTTCTGGATCTGCAACAAGCCGTGAGAAATATTCTTCGGGATGTTCAGGTCCTCCAACACACAGGAAGGTCTTCATCTGTGGATTTTCAGCCTTCAATCTGTTAAAGCGGCGGTATCCATCTGATGGGAATTAGGATGTTTTTAATTAGTTTGCATGTAAAATTAAAAATGTCAAATATTACCTTGGCCATTTGATTGTTGGTATGGTGGTAAATCAATTGATGGATTGGTGGAAATAATTTGAGCGGAATCGGGATCAACAGAGGCATATCCATAGATGAGGTGTGTGTACAGCTGTGCTGGAATCTTGTCAATACTCAACTTACATTTTCCAGATCTCTGGCATCCTTCAGAGTTATAGAAACCAGAAACAATCTTGTCTACAGAAAATGGTAAGCATTAATGTTTTGACGGTTGTATTTGAAATATATTTTTGTATGACAATTGTTAATACCTCCATATGTTGCCTTTTGTTCTTGTCTGACACGGATATGTTGGTGTTGCTCCTCAGATGATTCCTGTAAATCTTCTTGTTCATGTGGTTCTTGAGCAGCATTGGTTTCGACATAGTCGTAGTAATTGGCAACAAGTGCATCACGAACATGAGATGATACGTTGTATACCCACTTAGATACCTATGTAAAGAAAGAAATATAATACTGTATAACAAACAAATGCAAACTTTTACTCACTGGATGAGAGTATGTGGCATAGACGTGAATGTGGTTCAAAGACGATGCTTGTGAAGTTGAGTTATCGCAATTATCAGTTGTTGGGAATCCACGCTTCTCATCTTCGACACAACGTTCAGTTTCTGGAGATTCCTTGGCAAACTTAAGTTGATCTTGATCACGGAAAAGGCGGGCTTGGATTTCAATGATGGTATCATGATCTTCGTCATGTTGATAAGCGATAGTACCATTGATAGAAGATGAAGTGCTCATTCTGAGAATTTGCTCTCTGTTAAAGAGAGGAGCAATGGGGAAGATAGCTTCAAATTGAGCTTGGAGTTTCCATGATGGCTGTTCATCAGCAGTGACGTTGCTACGTTCCACACGAACAGATAATCCACTCTTATCAGCAAAATCATCAGAAAGTACAACAGCTACGGCTTCGTATTGACGTTGACGACGTTCATCGTCACCCAAACAAACAAGCTTAGCATAGACAGTGTAGGCGTATCCAGCTGCAGAAAAAAGTAAAAACCTATAGTTTGATGCACAAAATATGTTACCAGAAGTACTTACTGTCAATGGCATCACGAGCTTCTCTGATGGCAGATCTGATTTTCCTGTTGTTTGGTTGGTGATGACGGCAGAACCTTGGTGACTGTGGAAGCTGCTCTGTTGGAGTGCTTGGTGATGAGAATTGGTCATATGAAGGTGTGCTGGAGCCATAGGCGGCGTATTCAGAGTACTTTGGAGCTTTGTATGCTGCTGCTGGGTAAGCACTGTAAGAATAACCATATTTTGTTCTTTTTTCTGCTTGGAATTGGTTCTTTTGGTATGCTGGTGCACCATAGTATGCACTTCTGGCGTAATATGGATAATTGTCAGCATCAGCATAATATTGGTAATGGTATGACCTGCCATAATTCTCTGTGGTGCTGCTGCTACCATGTCTGCGAGATGATGCATGTGGTTTCTGTCTGTATTCTCCCCAGATAGCATCACGATCAGCCTTGTGGGTGGCAAAGTACTTGCTGTAGTATGATGGATAGTGGCTGTAATAATTATCCTTCTTGTAAACTGATTGGTAATATCCTGGAGCAGCGTAGTAGTCAGTTTTGTAGCTGGCAGCCTTGCTCTTCTGTGCATAGTGCTCATCATTGTAATATCCAGGTTTGTAGTAGTAGCTGTCTCTGTAGTAGTATCCGGGTTTGGAGTAATATCCGTATTTGGTATAGTATTCGGCATCACGAGCTGGTTCTTCATCAGATTCACTGCTGTCATGAGATCGTCTCTGTCCTCTTTCGCTGTTGGTGGAATATGAATCTGGACGGCCTGCTGGACCAGAAATGCGATCTTCATCTAAAATAACGATTTGAAACAAAATTGTTAATATATTTATTATGAAAAGAGTGAACTAAAGTTTTACCATATGACAAAACAAGGGCTATTTCCTTGGTTGGAGATTGTGCAGGATTGATGGAGAACTTGATGCTTCCGTAACGGAGAGTTGGGATGACATCAGGGGCCATAAGAAGTGAAAGTGGAGTATGGTCTTCGAGAAGAGATGTGAACAATGAAGCTGCATCAGGTACATTGGAATCCAGTGTGACATTAACACGGCTCTTGAAGCCAAGGGCATCCATAGTTACTTCATCCTCATCCTGTTTAGGTAAATTTATGTAAAGACTTGTTCTAGAAGTATTTAAATATTCCAACTTACAGAATCGATGTCATCATTTATGTAGACAGGTTTCTCATCAGCTTCAGTTGGATCAAGTTTCAAGAGATTTTGGATTTCAGTAGATGGAGTCTGCTGAGCATGAACCAAAGTAATTTCTTCATTTTGTTCTCCAGGGATTGGTTGAACGGCAAGAATTACTGAACCATCATTACGGTTTGCAGATACCTTCACTACAGCAGGTAAGTTTGCAACAGCTTCTCTGGATGAAGATGCTCTGATTGCCATTTTGCAGATAGGATCCAAGATGGACACTGAACCATATATAAGAGTAGACATACTGAAATCGAAAAGTAATATTGTTGAATATTAATCATTCAAAAAAATTAATTTAAAAGAAAGTCATGCAATGTTCTTTATAATATAGATTAAGGTTCGTTACTATTAACATGCATCATTGCATTAATTACACAACAATTTAAGAAAATAAAAAAATTGTCCTCCAGTGGGAATCAAACCAGGCACTGCTCGGTTTAGTCGATAGCATCCAAAACACGGGGAAGCTAGATTCAGACTAAGAAAAAAAATCTTTCTTCTCCGTGGTCTAATGGTCTGGACGTTTAGGGTTAGGATGCTCGGTTTCAGCAGGAGAACAATTTTTTCTTTGTCTTAAAGTTTTGTTTAATTAATGCAATGATGCCTGTAAAAAATAAATCTTCATATGTACATGCAACAGGGATTTTGGAAAATAATATTTTTATGTACCCAGAATCCAAGACAATAGTAGCATTAACATGTTCAGGGATGACAATGTTCTGCTTGTCGTTTTCTACACCTCTTGGGTAAGATGTGCCACGGATTTGTCCTTCAAGTTTGGCCAATTGTGGAGTGACGAATTTCACCTTGTATGGGGCACCAGTGATAGATGGGAAGGCAGATGTGAATTCCTCGGCAATACGAAGGCTAATCCAATTGAATTTGAGTCCTTCTCCTAAGATCTGTTCTTCGATGTGCTTGTAAACTGAAATATTTATACCGATATGATATAATCACTATAAGATATTTTATGTCATATTTACCATCTCTGGCTTCGTTTCTCCACTTGTCTCCAAGAACGAAAATACGGTATTTTTCAAGATTCTTTCTGAGCATAGCAACACCAACGGGGCCTCCAGCCTTGCGTTCTCTCAGGTTAAGAGTTGCCTTCATACGTTCAATATCTTCGGATGGGATAGGTTCACTGCTGCTTCCGTATTCAGAAAGTTGGAAAAGTTCTTGAAGTTCATTGTAAATTCCTTCTACACTTTCCAAAGAAATGGCGGCCTGTTAAAATTAGAATATATATCAATAAAACTTCAACTGAAACACTTCATATAAATTTAAATATAATTTTTATTGTGCATCTTAAATTCCGTACCTCAGTTGGTACATTCATCATGAGCCCTCTAAGAACTGCAGATTTGTAATGGAAGGCTGATGGAAGCAAGGAGGATTTTCCAGCCTTAACATGGAAGTGTTGGGCATATGTAAGTTCAAGATCCTGGATGACATCAGCGTTGATGTAAGTTGCAGATTCAGAATAGCCACAGACGACTGGTTTGAAGAGGGAAAGAGCAGCTCTAGCCTTTTCAGCCCTAATTAAAATATTTGAGTTAAAAACAGGGGTAAAAATTAAAAGCTGAAAATCTTACATGTAACCGTGAAGTGCATCATCGGTTCCAGCCAAAGCCAGGGTGAAAGTGTAAGCATAACAGTGGACTTGACGATTCATACGGAACCAAGATTTCATTGCAATTTCTTGCAAGTCAGAAGCACTGCAACCAACATATGGAAGGAGGCTGATAGCAGCAATTCGTACCTTTGGATGTTCTCCAGAATTCAGAACAATAGCCATGAGAGCAGATACCTTGTCGTCTCTGTTAGCATAAACAGACCTAAGTGCATATACAGCTTGGGTTCTGACGATTACACGTTGTGTGAGTTCTCCCTTGATGACAGGAATAAGCACCTTCATGAGATCAGAATGACGGAATACTTTCATAACAGTGATGGCTTCCAATTGTTTTCTAGTGCTGCCTTCGCTACATGCCTTAATGAGTTTCTCCTTCAGGTAGGTGGTGAATTTGTGAACACATTCAGATCGTGGACTTCCAAAAGGTCCATAGACGTTCGTTGGGTGAGGTGACTGTTCAGGTGGGGTGAGGCGAGCTTGTGAGAGTAAGTGAGCATAGTTAACCTGTGCGGTAAGCTTAGTTTGTTTGGAAGCGTTTTGGTCAGCCCATTGGATGAATTCCTAAATAAAATATTATTTGTTAGAGAAGTGTTTTAATTATGACTTTTGTAATCACTTACAAAGATTCTATCCATGAGGTCTTCAGTTGGAGTGATGACGTTTGCGAACAAGTGCATCAGGGTTTGTGGGACGAGGTCACCATGCTTGGCATTGAGTTCATCGCTTTGGATCATGTCAAGAACAAGTTTAATGGCAGGGCTAGTTCCACTAGCGCACAGAGCATCAACGAACAACTTCTTGATTACTTTCTTTGGATTCTGGAATCTCGTGGCTTCAAGTTTGTCTTTCAATTCATGAAGACTCTTTGTGTGCAACATACGGACAAAGTAGACGAGTTGAACAGCTTCCTTTTGTGTGCTTTGATCGATGATTTCACCTGCGTTTTCCATATCTGATGCGATTTCGTCCAAGAAAGGTACAATACGGTTTATGATATGACCGTGATGTGGCTTTTCTCTGAATGGGTTCTGGGCAAATAGAACAGCACTGAGTGGGGTCACAGGAGCTTCATCAATTGTTGGCTGTTTGGCAAAGATGCCTGGAAATGAAAAAGTAATAAATTATCAATGAACTACTGTTTAGTTTAGTGTGGCGCTAAGTTTTGGTAATGGAAAGTCTCAGTTCCATTAAAAAATCTAGTAATGAAATGCTCTGAATATGTTTCTTCATATTCACTCCATCTTGTATGACTGATTGCTGAAGTAAAAAAGAATTGTGGTGATGACTTGCAGAATATGACAGTACTGTTTACATGTTGTGCTGAATAATGTTTTAAAATCTGAATTGTACTAAATAATTGTACGGTATTTGTCAATTTATGCATGTTTGTCTTTGGTGGAAGGTGTTTCTTCATTATATTATTTAATTTCCTCTCAAGTTAAAAGTTTACTTTTAATTTACTTACATGATGAATTTTCATAGCTTGCAGTTGGCCATTTGAATGCAAGTGATGTGATTTCTTCAGTCTTCTGGTCTATGCGGATTTCTCTCTTGGGTTCAACTGCAATCAAAGTAAAGTTACGGACAGTGCCGGCAACAGAGTCTTCAGAACTTGAGCGTTGAAGTTTGACCTTAACATCATCTTCTTGGATAATACGAAGAGGAGTAAAGTCTTCGCGGGTTCCGCAACCAGTGAATACAGTGATTTCAGAGTGTTGGATGACTCGTCCACCAGTATTTCCGCCATTGAAATAAAGACTTGGTGAGCTGCTGTATTCCAAAGTTGGTTTGATTGCGCAAGCATCGAAATCCTTGCTCTTGGTAACCTGGAAGTAACGTTGGGTCTGACAGAACTTATCGGAATTAGGAAGCTGATCTGGTTTGCTTTGAGCAATGTATGGAGCAATGTTGCGAACTTCGTAGCTGACTTCGCATTTGCTGTGGAGACCGTCTTCAACAACTTGGTAGAAGTTTCTGCGTGGGCTGCCCTTTGGAATTACGTTAGGCTTGGATGGATCCTGAGCTTCTCTGGATCCACGGCCATGTAAATCAAGTTGGAACATTTCACAGAGACCCTTCTGCCAGTTGTTAGTCCAGATGGGGAGATCATCTTCGACTTCCATGCTGACAAACTAGGGGAAACAGCAGATATATTATTGGTGCTCAAAGTACAAAACGATAATGAATGGAATGTACTGAAACTATTATCAAAATTCTCTTGAGTTGCATCGTGATCATTACTTGCATGTAATTTAAAATATCTATGAAAAATTTGGTCTTGTTAACGCTCTGAGAAACACTGTTCTACATGAGAACACTATTTTAGAATAGGTGTTATGTAGGTCTATTATTTAACAGAATTTTTTAGTATATTTTTTTAACATTGAACCTTATTCAGAAAATCTTTACGGCTATTGTTTTTCTCACCTGTCCATCTGAATACACACACTTGAAGGGTGTCTCAAGGAGCTGTTTGACCCTTTGTTCCAAAGGCCTGACTTTGTTAGGTAGTGGAGCCTGACGCCAGTTCCCTCTGGGGAGCTCGTCATTGAACCACTCATCTTTAAAGTCTTCACACTGAAAAAATTAAATCTTTCATTATAACTGTATTTTTATTGGTTCATATTTGTGCTATACCTTGAGAACGAGGACATCCTCTTGGACTTCAGTGACATGGAGTTTGTATTTAAGATGTTTTCCGGCATATTGTTGTTTCAGTCCAGGAATTCCGGTCATTTGTCTGGTATTCACTTTGTATGTGTACGTATAACCAGTTTTCAATGCATCGGTGGTAAAAGCGCCAGCTGCAAATGAAGAAAAAGAATTAACACTTGTGATAGAAAAATTCAAATTCGTATAATTTAAAAAAAAAATCATACGAAATAGTACATTGTTTGTAGCACAGAAACGCAATTAGAATCTTTTCATGAGTTACTGCATTTAAATTTTTGAATTTTTCGTCCGGGATGTTTGATGTCTTTATTGCCTTTGAAAATTTGATCATGATATTTATTATTTTCAACATCAACTGCCGTGAAAAGTAGTTCGATATCTGTTCGAAATAGGGAGTTTTGGTCCCTTTAGTTCTCCATTAATTGTCCAGCGATTGTTAGTTTTAGTTTGTAAATTTGTATCATAATTATGTTATTTCGACTTTGACATTTTTTTTTACCGTGTTCAAGGTTGGTATTCCTCAAACTTTTAACATTGCAGTACATGCAGATCCAAACGTTTGCCGAAATTGTCATAATATGTATACTAATTTTACTGATTTATTCTAATTTTCTTCGATATGTTTTCAAGTTCATGAGAAATGCTCCGTTATACTCATCATAAGTAACTGGTAACGGAATATCGATTACGTTAATATGTGGAAATTTATATGACTGCTAAGCTCTGTTTCCGCATGTTGCAGTTACAATGACCCCGCTACTGCTCCAAACTAGCCGGTCGTGTATACACGATCCGAGCTCGACCTTAGCTACATGATCTCGAGTCTGAGCTGAAGCGCAGCCGTTGTGAACGATCTCGCTCGACGGTAGTACTAATAGTGGTCTCAACGAATATTCGTAAATCTTCGAATATCCCGCCGAATTAATGTTTTTCGATCTTTTTTTTTTTTTTTAGAATTTAATATCTCGGTCAGTTTTTAA
>JAQFYR010000367.1:0-13334 GCA_034694985.1 Campodea silvestrii
TTTTCCTTAAATGTAGAAAAAAAAAATTGTGTATAATTGTGATTTACGTCAATTCAATGCAACGTTTATTTGTATATTATTCACGATTAAATTGTTATTTAATTCATTGCAGTGATGACTCCATTTTGTATGTATTTGTTTATTATAATTCACGTTTCGCATGTTCTTTCAGCATATTTTAAAGAGTATCATAACCATACACTCCAGTAAAATTTCATTGAGTGAGGAGTATAATTTTTCATTTTAAGTAGGTTTGCTCAGCAGTATTAATTATATGCGAAGAAGTGAATGACTTTAAGGTTTTCAGTTTAAACTTTGAAACAGTGATGATATGTCGTATCAAATGTTAATTCTGTAATTCCTTCAAAGTATTATTGCAATAAATTTTGTATCTCGAAATAAAGAAATTTAAACATGTTTGAATTCTACAGCTTTTACGAGCTTGCTGATGTAGACTTGTACAATGTACGTAAATAATTTAACATAATAGTGGGATTAATGTAGATAGTATGTTAATTATATAGTAAGCATACCATATTTTTGCATAGAATTTTGGCAAAACTAAAACGTTTCCTTGAGGTAATAAATTAGTAAGGGATCCAATATTGCTAAATCAAGAACTTCAGCAAATTAAATGTTGAGGATTGGCAAGCTATCTATATGTTTGACAGTGAAAGGCTTTGGCTGATTAAAGTGATTATGCTGGGTGGTATACTGGACTGAAAACATACCGTTTACATATAATTATTTGAAATTTAAATTGAGAATAATATGTTTTCGCAGCTTATTGCTTATCGCAAAATCATTACACAATTTCTAGTTTGAAAAATAGCTGAAGAGATTAACATAACACACTTGTAATATATAACTGCAATGAAAACAAGACCTACCGCAGTAAAATAACTATTATTTGTGAAGGTGAACTATTGTATTCGTACCTGTCAATTCGTGTATCTCACTGATAGGTGTAATTGATCAGTATATATCAATTTTGTATAGTAATAGCTGTTTCCTTAGTGATATATCATAATTACTGTATAAGCGTGGAATTGCAGTGAGAAAATTAAACGTTTCGGTAAATTGATTATCGTTATAATGTGATTTCATGTGGAAATTCCACCAAGGACGCTTAGTTTTTGTGAAACGCATTCCTCAAATCGGAGAAGGTAAAATGTTGATAAATATCTGCCGTGTATTCTGAAATACATTTTGCGAACCGAAAAGAACACTCAATCACAATTTAAGTTACAATGACAATGTGCATCACCTGGTTCCCCTTAGTTTTGACATTTTTTATCACCTTCAAAGCATCTTTTGGGCACCCTATTGTAAGTTAAAATCTCAATGAAAATCCTGTATTTCTGAACTTTTTAATTCAGATTAGTGAGGAATATTATTCTGATTGTGCGTATTTCATATTCGCAAATAATAACTCCATAGAACATACTTTAAAAAACTTTAATAAAAAATTAAATACCCAAGGTATACCACATGCGAACTTCAAATATCAGCCATGTCAGCCACCAATTACTGGAATCAGAGCAACATATCAGAAATGTAACGTGTATGTGTACTGTAATCCAGATTCTTTTATGGAGTTTCACCAAAGTTTTAAAAAGTGTTTTTTGCATACTCAAATGACATTTTCCCCAGGTATTGGAAGATATATTGTTTTCTCAGAACAAATATTCGACAGTGGTGTGGGACATAATGTTTTATTCGCGACACCTAAAGATGTCGACGAGTATACAGAAAGCAAAATTGTCAACGAAATCTATATTACATCTAGAGGTCAATTTGGTAATATCGTGAATACATTTTCTCAAAGTAGTGAACTGAAATCGGATCCCTTTATTCAGTACAATCAAAACGATTCGTTTAGTGGATATTTGCAAATTTCCGATTTCGCAGTAGAGTCAGAAACGAAGGACAGTTGGTCTTATATTTTGGATCTCCTCAGAAATTATTTCAATTCGACTAATAACGAAAGTAATGATCCGAATACGGAGTATATTTACACACGTATTGCACAAGTTACAATGGAACAATGGCGATTCTCAGGACCGTTGAAAATGGATATACTTACTTTTTTCGTACCTGAAACAAAACAGGTGTACAACTGGTGTGCTATATTGCAGGTTTATTCGCTATCAGTGTGGCTACTTCACTGTGCAGTAATTATTTGTGTTTTAGTTTTATTCATAGCAGCACGAAAGTATTCAGGCATAGAATGCTTTGATGTTTCAAAATATTTACTTGGACAATCAGTAGACTTAAATACAACAAGTACAACATACAGGATTTTTCTTGGTATCTTTTCATTGTACGTTTTTATTATCAACAGTGCTTTTGTCGGTAAGATTTTGTATTTTTTGACCACACCAATTCCGGACTATGTGCCAACCACAGTACAAAATTTAAACGATGATGGAATTGAATGGAGATTCGAATTAAGGTATACATCCGGTGTATGGCCGTATCTAGCTTCACAAAATTATTCAGATTTAGATATAATGAAACATTCACTTTGGGATCGTCGATATGATGAAAGTATAGGCGGACCTTGGCCACGTGAAGGTACAATATTTGCAGAATTGGTATCTTTGGAAAGCTCAGCTGATATAATCAGATTTCGGAAATCACTAAATTGGACGAACATCATTTTCCCGATTCGACCTCTTCAAACTCGGTTTACAGGATTTTCTGTATCTAACGAACACATTTTACTCGAACCATTAAATACTTTTGTGTTCAGAATAGTGTCAGCAGGACTGCCTGGTTACTACGAGAGGCAGGAATATACATTGTTGTCTCTTCGCTACAGAGAACATTTAAGTGTTCAGCATGTAAATTCTCCACTGTCGATGCAGATGATGTACTTGCCCTTTGGAGCTTTGGGATTGGGAACATGTATGAGTTTTATTGCATTGCTAATCGATAACAATTGTTAAAGGCAAAGAGTTACAAACTATTTTTGAACTCAGTTATTTTCATTATTGGAACACATTTCTCGAGCAAGAAAATAAATTTCACTTTTTTCGGTCTATTTGGAGAAAGTTAGAATTTGTCAAAGTTACAGCAAAGGTAATACAGAACAGTACGTTGCACACAATTTTATTAATATTATCGAAGTTGTCTTAACCTTATTCTGAAATTTTATTCCAACATAAAAACACTTCTCAATATATACAAATGAGTTACGATTTTTAGCTTCATGCTGTGGTAGCTACATTCAGTAATTCATCACGTAACTCGTCTGACAATGCCGCCGTTTCACCTTTTCCTTGAAACAGGTTAGTATTTGTGAATTTTGTTTGAAAACGGCTTAGAAATTATGTTATGTAATCATCTTACTAGTAGCTGTGGCTTTTTTAAGGAAAATTCATAACTACTCAAAAAGCATGATTTCAAGTGTTATATTTATTAGATTTGGCCGATTTGCAATAACAGCTGATGTAATTTTTGTTTCTGGCGATGCTACAAGGGGACGCGACTTGGCCCGATATTGAATTATGCTGAATTAATCTGAACTTATACCTGACTTACCTTTTCATAACTACACAAATTGTGCGTAACTACACACTAAAAACCACCGATTAGTAGCAATATTAATTGAAAACACGTAGATTTTCGAATCAGATGCATATTGTTGCTGATCTTTAAGGAAAATAAATGACTTGAGTAGTTCAGTCTCTCTCCGGTACCCAGAATCCAGTTTACAATATTGTTTTGCCTGGAAAGTAGACTAAAGCTAGCACTAGCTTTTCCACGTTACATATTAGATATTTGACTTTTAATGAGGTAGAGTTAAAGGGAAACTAAAACTAAACAGCTTATTGAGCCTATATATATTTGACTTAATTATACCTCTTATAAATCATTATGGGATCAGCAGTTCGTAAAAATATTGCTGTTTTCCAAAAACACGCTTTTTTCGTAAGCCAGGGTATCGATTGGTTAGTCTTACACCTGCTGATTATGTCACGTGTGTCACTATTGCCAATCCTGCAATTCCACGAAACTTCCACTCGTGGATTCTGTGATACTCCGGAGGAAAGTTGCGGCCTCTGATGAGACAATTTCGAGCTTTACTCTGTGATTTTGTGTTATTGAAACACATACATTAGGCTAGTCTATAGTTAATGGGTAAGTGGATCAGTACCTTGAAAGTGATGTCAAGGGGCTAGTATTCAGAATACAACACAATCAAATCCCACGTGCAGCCATTAGTACCGATTACGTCCAGGAGGAATTTAGCTTGTCTTTCCAGACCGTTATATCAATATGTAGTTTCCGGAGAAATACGTCTGGAAGGGCTAATGTTGATGCAAATTAGCAATTATTTCAACTGAATATGTGTTTTACTTTTAGTTTACCTTTAAAAAGATCTAGCCAGGATTTCGCAAACTTAAGGAGGGACAATTGAATGAATTGACCCTTGAAAGTTTAGAAAATGTAGAGAAAGCATTTATGGACTAAAGCGACTGCAAAAATTTTAACTTTTCAGTGAAAAATATGAAATTTTATCAGATTTTCAATTCATTGTCCTGCAAGAAAAGTAAACAAATCGCCGAAAAAAGAACGATGAAAATATTATAATTTTATTAGAAAACACGTACTTATTCTTTAAAAAATTTCCTGCTATTTTCCGTTTTCACCGTTCGTTGGTTCAAATCTTCCCTAATTCACGTCATATTCAAAAATTCATTAATAGAATCCAAACAACGGAAATTCCGTTGTTAGAAATTGCCTATGTAAGAAACCAATTTTTCAGGTATTGACTAGGAGCGAGAGCATTGCTGGAATATCCGGACTCACTGGGCAAGTGGCCCATCTTAAAAAATGAAAAGTACTTTTTATACATATAGAAAACGTATTATTTATATTTCATATAACCTATAAAAATATTTAAAATTCTATGAATTTGAAATAAACGATTACTTCAGAGTGTATAATTTACGTTCAAGTAGACTTTATTCTGTTTGAAATTCAACCATAAAATAATATTTGAGAAGATTTAGATTTAGTTGGCAATTGGCATTTTCTAGGGAAGCAAACCTAAAAATCCATAGCTTTATGGCCAATCGTGTCTATTTTCATTATATTCAATTTTTTTAACGACACTACATGACTTTCTGGAACAATAATTCGTGAATGTGCCCCCACAAACACTTCGTTGTACCATGCCCAGAAAAATATGGACACTCCGAACTATAGTTTGAATTCATCGTAGTGAATCTATATATGCTAAATTCTTATGTGCTGATGATAATGATTTCTTCTCTTTTAATTTCAGATGCCCGTTCGTGTAGCAACGTCATCTTCACATCTTCTGGCTCCTCCCACTTCTGAAGTTCAACGTTCAGATTCGTTAAGATCTGAAGCATCTGAAGCTTCATTGAAGAAGGTTTCATTCCATAATGACGTCAGTGTGAAACGAATACCAGGTACGAAAACGTTTTCTTCAGTATATTCCACTCTCAAACATAAAGCTTGATCACTTGAAATATTTTAAAACGGAGTATAATGTTAAAAAATGCAGAATATAGTAGCGCTTAGATGAGCTGATTTCTGCGTAGATTTTCTACCGAGGTTGAGTGAAATGCAAAAAGTCAACTCCGTTGCAAAAAGTCAAATGCAAAAAGTCAAATCAAATGCAAAAAGTCAACTCCGTTCACATGAACTGATGACAATGCCCAGATCATCAGCCGTCGATGAAAGATGAAAATTTCTAGCCTCGTCAGATCATCTGGGCATATTTCTGCGCTGACTTGCATTTACCAGTGGAATAACAACGAGAATATTACAGTTTACTGCTTTCTGGTTTTAAAAATAAATTAACAATGAAATCACTGTCAGTTTCCAACTGGAAACCGCTGACATCTCTACAAAAAAATTCTGATAATTTTTTTTTCACGTAAACGAAAAACAATCTACGTGGAAATCTGCGCTGAAATATCCGTAGAAATCTGCTCATGTATAAACCCCCCTTATGTTAACATTTTTCGAAAGCAAACGGGCAACATTAGGAGAATTTTCAGAATGTTAGAATATTTTTTTAAAAATATTGGAGAATGATAAAAATGTTAGGGGAATGTTTATGCGCTAGAAGAATGCTGCAAATGTTAGGAGAACGTTCGTAATAAAATGCTAGGAGAATGTTAAAATGTTCGGAGAATGTTACAAATGTTCGGAAAATGTTAGAAAATGGTAAAAGTGTTAGTAAATGTTCGGAAAATGTTAAGTTCATGAGAAGAATGTCGAATGATATGAGATGGAGGAATTCTGAATCAAACCGAAACAGCAGCTTCTCGCAACTCCTGACGCCTTGGTTTAAAGAAACAACAAAAACAAGTAACAAATATAACATCTATCATTAAATTTCCCAACTTTTCTTTCTATCCCCAGGAGCTAGTTCATCTTCCACTCCTAGTCCGCGTTTAGTAGCAGTCGTCGACGAGCAGCCGACAGATCGACGTCGATCCTCACGTGATACCGGTGGTGGTAAATGGCATCGAGCAGTTCCAACAGACGAAGCAAGAAGAGAAGCGAAGAAGATCCTTCAGCAAGTAGATCGGATCACATGTAGAGCCTCCTCAACACCTCCACCACAGCCGGATACACGATCACTCGATCGACGGGTTTTGAAGCAGAGAAATAGGGGGAACGCCACGCCGAGTAAAACGTAAGTCAGTTTGAAGATAACTTATGAATTAATGGAATATATTTCAGATCAATCAAAGGTCGCGAACATTCTATACCGTTTCTCTACATAAATTTTCAATTGATAACATTTTTTCATTGAGAACTTATATAAGGCTATTTTATCAAAACCCTTCATGTCCATTTTTGAAAATTTTACAGCAAAGCGTTTTTAAGTATACAATGTGATGAATTTTGGTACAGAATGCTCCACTTTGCCATTGATTTTACATGTAATAGAGTGATCTCATAACGAATTTTCATTCTGAATGTGTATAGGATGTTGGTTCAGAGAACATACTTCTGGAAAAAAAGTTAACTTTTCTGAAAATTTGTGAAGAAAATGGTGAAATTTTCTCGGGTTTATCTACAAATTCAAAATGTTTTCTACGTGCTCCAATTTTTCTACATGTATTACAAGATACGAAAATTTGCAGTAATAAAAATTTAAAATTTGCATTAAGATCCTCACCCCGAATTTCAATATCATTGTCGTTTTCCATTATTTTTATTCAATTTTTCCTTCTTTTAGGAGTACTCTTCCTCCCCCCTCCCGTCAGTTACGTAGCAACAAGAAACCAGCATTTCATTCATCAATTTCGAATGGATTAGCTGATCACCATAGTAACGATTCAGGATCATCAATGGACAGAAAAGTCAAAGTCAAAGTAAGGAAACGGAAATATATACTGTGTTAGAATAAAAATAGAAATATAAACATCCGCTTTTTATTTCAAGTGTTGATGTTGTCAAACATTGTAAGCGACGTAAACGTTTTGGGTATTGTACCTGTACCAACGAAAAAAAAAATTAATTATGTATTATACTCATAATAATATTATGTTATACTTACAACTTTTAACAATTTAAGACTCATAAATATATGTAGAGAGGAAGAGTTAGCAGAGATGATATATCAATAAATGAAATACTATTTTTACCATGATCTCATGCTGAAATTTTTTACACAGAAATTAAACTCAGTTTAACTTCTGTGTTTCACTTGATAGCATTTTATCAGTGATTCCCTGAAGATGGGAAGTGTATTCTCGAAACATGTTGGAGCAATATAAAAAATTCAGCATGAGATCATAGTGAAAACAGTATTTCATTTATTGAATTTAAGACTGTTTAAAAATGGTCCTTGATCTTAAAGGAAAATCAGGAATAATAATAGGTACAAATAACAGGAATAATAATAGGTACAAATAACAAATAACGATCACAATGAAATATATTTTAGTTAACTGCAATTTTTATTCCATTTTGGAATTTCGACTTTTTGGATTTTTCCATTTGACATTTTGTCCATACGGTACTAATTGTCCATTAACTACCGTAGCTAAAATATATGAATAATATTCGGTAAGGCAAGGGAAATCTGATTTCTTAGTTGAAGTGCAGTTGAAGCAACCTGTCGAAATCAGTAGGCACTCGATGTTAGTTACTGCCGCGCGCGGTTTGCCGAATTTGAGAAATCGTTTCTCATTTAAACTACCGTGGATGCATTTATAAACCAATTTCTAATTTCCGTTACTTATCTTATTCTAACTTGCTGTGTTATTCCATTGTAAGACTTATAAAAATATTCATTGTATATTTCGGACTTCTTGTAACATAATATTGTGTGTTCAAGTGTGTCTACTACATAAGCGAGATGCTTAGAATTAATGTTGATACTGAAAATTAAGGATTTAAAATTTCCCGCATTTCTCCTTCCTTGTCATCCATTCGGCCCTCTACCGTAATGTCCGTAAATACCACCTTTGAGTTGTTGATGTTTGTCTGACTTCCGTGGTCTTGTGGTACAGACCAGGGATTTAACGCCACAGTAGTGTCAGCATGCCTGATGAGTCCTGAAGGGACGAAAACGTATGCCGCTCCTTCCCACAGTAATCTTCCATACATAGGTAACAGCAGTCCCCCGAGGGGCTAAGATGGTGGTAAAACACCTGTCTGCTTAATCCTACCATCCTCTAATATTTAGTGCAATATTTACATATAATTTTGCATAATGTATATTTGGAAACTCATTATCATTAATTATTATTTGATTGTCAAATAACTCACATTTCTTTTTGTTCCAGAGTTTAAATGACGTTCGTTGGGAATCCACTGCCCTCCATGATCCTGAAGATGATGACGTCATTGTCGAAAGGTCATCACCCTCCCATCCCATTCAATATCAAAATGACACAAGATCATACAGGACAGGGACTGTGCCAAGATTAGTGAAGCAACTTGATGCTATGGTAAACAAATCCTCATAAAATAAAAGGATATAATTTAATTGTCGTACATTATTATTGCAAATTTAAATTAAATTATTCGCCATATGTTTATGTATCGTTGCCAGCAGTGCGAGTATTTAATTCCTGCATTTAACTAGCAGTGTTTATTATATTGAAATATTTACTTAGCAGTTGTAGTTTTAAGCTTGAGTTCTGTGTTTTATATTTATTTCTTAGCTTATGAGCTGTAAGTATATATTGTAGTGTACTGGATTATATTAGATCTATAGTTATATTATTTGGACACTAGAAGAGAGGTAATACATTCGATTATTCACGTAATTACTGTCATTAATTTTACGCTTGTTTTTAGTTTAATCAATTGACTATAATTTCGAAATTAACACGGTTTCATCCTCAAGAGGCAAGCTGTAAAACCATATCGTAACAAAGTCATGTTCACATCAAGTGTTGAAAACGTAAACATAGAAAACAGGATAAAGTAATGGTGACAAACTCTTCATTTTGAGATATTTATTAGACCTCAAGTTTTTACCTTGCAGAAGGGTATTCTTCTAAATAAAAGTGATGTTTTGTTATTCAAAAATTTAAAGACGGTACCCTAAAATGTCTGCGTTGATTATTTAGTGAACTGCTGTTTGGGTTACTATCATAAAAAGATATTCTGTGAAATATTTAACATGGACCACTTTTACAATTTCTACTTTCACTGTTATATATGGAAAATTAGGTTAATTTCGGGCCATATAAGCTATATTACTCCGTCACATGATTTTGCTTCTTGAAAATGACCAAAGGTTGGGGGAAACGACCAAAGAGTGGGAAAATGACCACAGGGTGGGAAAATGACCAAAGGGTGGGAGTTTGGATGACCAAAGGGTGGGAAAACATTTAGTGGAAATGTTGTTATCAAACGTATGTATAACTTCATTTATCATAAAAGATAAAACTCATAACCATGTGATACTTTCCAATCGACAAACAATAAACTCGTCACATATTTCTCCTCACTATATTTCAGACCCACACGATGCAGTCAACCAATTCTGTGTTAACCAACAGCACGAACACTAAAGAGTCCCATCACCTGTCCCACAATCAATCGTCCCGTCCCGCAGTGAGTTCTGTCCCACCACCCGTGGGTAGTGGTCAGGTACTTATTGAACCTCGTGGGGATCGATCACATAATGGAAATAGACCATTCTCATACCTCAATGCTGCTGGAAATGGTAATAAAGTGCCAGATCTGAGGGCACCCACGGAAGTCTTGTATGCTCAGGTGAGGATCTCATGAAATGAGGATGGTAGAAAGTTTGGTTTGGTGGGTTTGGTGAATAAAAATTTTGGTTTGGTGAATAATCTTGGTGCAATTTCATGTTTTCAAATTGAAGAGGTTTTTGCTAAAAGTAATTTGTTATTACAAGTACTACATATCTCGTTTTAGTGATTGCTTACATTTGTCCTTCAGAGATATTTCTATTTCGACAACTCGGCACCAACCATTTCAAATTCTTATCTGGATAAAAAATTTCATAATTTTCTCTCATTTTTTGCGTTAAAAAAACAATAATAAATTAAAATTTCGAAATATGTGGACCCTTCCGGAGTACAAATAATTCGATACAACAAACGGAAAAGTAGCACTATCTTACTGATATTCGACTATTTCTTGCTACATTGTTTTTTTCTACATTTTTTTATATTTCTGAAGCGATTTAAAATAAAATAGTTACCTGATATTGAACTTTCCATTTACGATGTGCATCAGCAACAGGAACAGCTGTTATAAAAGCAGCAGGAGCAAAATATTAGCTCAAATATTTTCCCCTTTTGCGAAAACAAATCAATTAATGTCCTATATTTAAGTGATCTTGAAAGTGCTCAATTATAGATTCCTGATTTCCAGCTTTATATGAATCCGGATGATTTCGGATTCATATATATAAAGAGCGTCTTATAAAGATTTCAATGACCCTCTAAAGGTTTCCAATGACCCTTCAAAGATTCCCTATGGTGATGAATACACACTCAGATAACTTCAGAACTTGATATCTGTTCCAATCAGTTCCGCATTGCGCAGTCCAAGTCAGACATTATTTTGTAGGGATGCTGTCAAACTTAAACTAGTTTGAGTTCGATTGGGTTTGAGTAGAAAATCAAATCCAAACTCAAACTCGACCTCCTCTACAGAAATGCCAAATTCGAACTACTCTGTCATAGTCAAACTGAAACCAGTCGTGACGTTTGATATTGAGGGCATCCCTCAAATTTGAGAATTTCTATTAATTCTATTTCAATATTCGTAATTCCTTTCCGTTTCTTCCCGGCAGGTTGTAATGGATTCTGACGAGAACGGCAGCATAAGCAAACGCACAATCCACACTTCCTATCCAAGTAATACCAACAGAACAGCAATGAATAAAGGAAATCATATTACGAAGGTTTCAATAAGTAATGGTAATGTTCGTAATGGTGTTGATGCATCCATAGGAACAGATGACTCACCGCCTACGTCACCACTTAGGAACCAATCAGGAGGAGGCTTTTATAATTATGGAAGGCATTCGGTATCACCAGAACGAGATGTAAGTTAGACAGAGTTGAGGTTGTATTACTGCATGATGGCAAAGTATTATTGGTTTCGAAATTGGTGTAATGCATTAATCTTCAATTTTCTGAGGGTAAAGCATGAGAATTGGGAATTTGGGTAATGAAGAAACTCCACTGGAGAAACCATGTGAGAGTCGTCGCTAGTCTGGGAGTTGATAATTAGATGATATCAGTTTCAGTATCAATTTGAAATAAATGGTTGTCAAAGTAGTTCTTCTCTAGGACATTGGGATATCGTCCATTAAAATTATATGATTCAGTGTTGACAATGCTATATTGATACAAAAGCAGTGTGTACACACATGACAACACTTCAAATCAGAACTAATCAGAAAGATAGACATTTCAAACTGCTGTACACAACTTGTATACAGAATCTTGACTCTTATATTTTCTGTTGCTAAATATTTCTGAAATATTTCCAGTTTTCATAACCAATATCGACTTTTGCATTAAAATTCTTCTCGACACTCAAAGCATTTGTACAATATCATGGAGCTCAGGGGAGTTAACTGATTCATAAATTCAGATGAAATGGTCGTTTTCAAAATTGACATACAAGCTCACGGCTTAAATTAGTACCAGTTTTTGATCCAACTAAAAATCTCTTCAACCTCATACAGATTCCTAAGACATATCTTAATTATACAGTTTCAGTGTGCATTATTAATTTCCCAATAATTTTAGAACGAATCTCATTGAATACTTATTAAAGACTCAAGCTTCATCATTACATTAAAATCATTTAAGACCATGATGGACCCTTTCGCCGTTCCTGCTATGCGCCCATGTTAAAAGGCATTCCGAACTTTCGGCCCTACCGCCGATGAAAAATCTACATTATTGTAATTGTAAAGATACAAAATAATTTCCGAATTCTGATCAAATAAATTTCCATTTTCAGCCCCATCAATCCTCCGTATTCATGAGTTCTACCCGACTCGTTCGTGACGCTGATGCCATGCGTCACCGTAGTGTTGACGAACTCTCCGTAACTCCCCCAAGAAGAGCACAAGCATCAACAAACGTTACGTCAGCAAGATTAGTCCAACAATTAGACAGAGATAGGGATTACAATAACCGTCATCATATTAAAACTACAACATTACCCAATGGTGAAATCTCAACTCGAACGTCATGGAATTCCAACAACAAAATGGCCGCTACTACCGCGACGACGAATAACAAGATGGCGTCGTCAACAACCGCAGCAACCAATGGGTATGCGAGTAAGTCTCAGCAGAAGACAACTCTTTCGTCGTCGACCAATAGGAACAAAGTTGAGGAGGAAAATAAAAGAAACGCGACGCCGACGGTTGAAGCGAGGAAAAAACGGAAAATTAAAATAGTTTTCAAACCGAAAGAGGAGAAAAATGATGATCCTCTATCTCGTTATACTGAATATCATGGTAAGGATAGTAAGGAGAATAAGTCAGTGCAGCAACGACGTTCCACGCCTGTGCCGCCACCACCGGCGAAACAAACAAGTCCGAATCAAAAGTCAACAGCCAATAGGATCGTTGGAGGGTTTTCAACGTTGTTGAGGAAAAATAATAAAGGACCACCGAAGACAGCAACACCTAAAAAGGTATAGAATGTTGAAATAGTAATTTTGTGCTTGTCATAAAGCATGTTTTTTTTTTTTACCAATGTTAAGTTTTTATCAAGACATTCTTGATTCTTCCGAAATCGATTTAAGAACAGCAAAACTAATTAACTTCAATATAGTTACAACTGGTTGAAGTATATCTCGGTGGACATTTTGATGTT
>JAQFYR010000368.1:0-13325 GCA_034694985.1 Campodea silvestrii
AGTATCTAACACATATTGCTTCAGAGTAGCTCCTTCTCTTTTTATAGCCTAAGGTCGGTTACTTTCCGGACACACCTCGTACATACAGAACGAAAACCGTCAGAGTCCGATGTTTCATAAAGACCTTTTTCTAGTAAACCAGATGATCAAAAGAAACAAAACTTTCTAAAGCCTTCTCTGTAGTGATATATTATGCATTATATATACTACCGATTTCCTATTATACAAATACATATTCAGATAATAAACATTACTAATGGCAACCTCCTACAATTAAAGAAAGAAGGTAGTCACTAATAATGCTTATTAAATATTACCAGAATATGTATTTGCATAATACGAAACCGGTAGCATAGAATGCATAATAAATCACTACAGAGAGGGCTTTATTTATTTTTATCATCTGGTTTACTTGCACACACTATGTTTTCTCCAAAACCATTTCGTTGACATTTTTCTATTTCTTCAAAGGTCACCATTCCTGTCAGCTATGGACACACAGAAGAGTAATCTTTCCAAATTGTTGCTCTGAATGTGTATCAAAAGTCACGCTATTTTTTTATTATTATTTCAGTTTATACAGATATGAGCACACGCCCATCGTCCAAACTAAGAATAAACCGCCCTGGAATCGATACTTACTTATTATCTATTTATAATGCTCATCCTACAGTGAATATTTTTAGATTACAATACCTCCTCTGTATATTACTAAGAGATCTATCCAGATATTTGATACAGTTCGTATATTGAGTACGCAATTGAGTATCCATGCTCCTAAATGAAATCGTGAATATTCGTGAATAGCGGAATTTTAATACTATAAAACTTTATTAACTGGATTTTTTGTATTCGCAGTAACACTTTGAATTGCCACATAATTATAACATAAGGAGTGAGACTGGTGCCGTGTACCTGCGTCTGTCTAATATTAAATTTATTGTACTAAATGTTTCAAATTTCCATTTATCATTAGGTAATTATTCCGAAAATGAATACTACGATATTTATTTAATCACTACAGATAAGGTACTTAAATTTCTTTTGGCTTTATTTAGTTACAAACTTTGTATCATTATATATTCTCGCAGAATTTTAACGTTTTGCATGTTCAATCATAATTAGTAACGTTATTTACAGCAGCGTAGCTCAGCTAAGATTTTTCAGAGGGAGGAGAATCGACTAGAAACATAGGAAAACTTCTGCTGAAGTACCGGTATAGTGTTTCATCAAGCCGAGTAGGGCAAATATTTTTTACAGATTTAGACATTTAGTGAAAAACGTACAATTTAATGTCGATTTTGGCGATTCCCTTTTTTCCACCATCTTTTTTTTTATCTTCTTTCTTATTTTCGTTTTCGAAATATCGAGGGGAGCTGAAATCTCGAAAGCGGCCACCAAATTTCGTATATGGTCACAGTATTATGAGCAAAATCAGAGGTTCAAGTTTTTATGCATGTAATTCTTATGTGCATTAACATAAAGAAATTGGAACTTTGAAGAAGGATTTCTATAGCTTAAAAATTTTTTGCAGAAGAATGGAATATGACGTGTTGATTAGAGAGGTCGTAGACTATAATTTCTGAGCAAAGAAAAAAATATTCGTACTTATTATTGCCTGGAAATGTTCCCACGAAAGTATTTTTTTCTTTAGATTTGTAAAGATACGTTGACAGTTTTCTATATAGAACAACATTAATTTTTCTATAAATACTATATAATAACAAATTTATGGAATCATTAGAGGAATTTCTATAGGACATTTTTGTATCGGGAGTGGAATACAGTTCTACGAAATAATTACCGTACATAATATAACTTTGAGAAATATATTTGACTTACCAGATAATTGGTTTCTTCTTCACTGAATAATCAGCTAAGGGCGCCGAAGGAACGGTATACTGAGCCTGAAATAAACGTAACAGTATAATTATTCTGAACTGAAATTACACAAAATTTATTACTGTGTTTCCTGTATGTTGAGTATTAAAAAATATTGTTTTGTTTCACGTATACAGAACAATATAATATGATTCAGCAATCTTTTTTTAATCAATATCAAGAATATACACAGACAACACACTTCACAGATGTTTGAAACACGTATATGCTAACATGCATATACGGTGACACATCTGCAATACTGGATATTAATTACATGTAACTCGTTAACGGATATTGACTTCCTAGAATAAGTATAACAATAATGTACAATAATATCGTAGTGTTTATAAACGTTTCTTGAATTTAGTTAATATTACTGCTGCTGTAAAAATCACGAAATATCAGTCTGATTCTAAACAATGGTAGACCATGAAATAACACACTGATTGGTCGTGCTCTGAAATATTATTTAAACATTTTCGAAATTATACTGTATAGGATTTTAGGTTTCTAGTTATATTTTCTAACTAAAAGAAAATAAGAGGGGCACAACCCACTTTGAAGAATATTGTAAAACAAACTCCCCGTTTCTACTTTATTTTTTTAAGAATTTAAAAAGTTGTTTTGATCAGCATTTTTTTGCTGCTCAATTAAGTCTGAAAGAAAATGGTCGATATTATTTTCAGCAATAGATAAAACGTTCAAATGGTATATAAAAGCACCTTTAGTAAAATTGAATTATTTAAGATAACACGTCGTATACGATGCTAGTCAATCAGGCGCGGATGCAGTCAGCGCTGGCCGGGGGGGGGGGTATGGGGGATAAACAATACCATATTTTATAGGAATTTTTAGAAAAAAAATGGCGATCTCGAAAACCAGTTTTGAATTTTTTTTTCACGTTTGTTGGGCGAAAATATGATGTTTTATAGGGATTAAAAAAATGGTGATGTCGAAGACCATTTTCGAATTATTTTAGGTTTCTTGGACAAACATACGCTATTTAATCCGGATATTTAATCCGGAATTTTTCGATTTTCTTCCCACTTTTTCTCCATTTTTTTTCTTTTTCACTTTTTCCTTCTTATTTCTTTCCATGACGGGTGGGAGGCGGTCCCCCCCTTCATCCCGGCTGAATCCGCGCCTACAGCCAATTAATTAATCATCGTGTATGGTCAGTGCCGGATTACCCATTAGGCACTATAGGTATGTGCCTAGGGACCCCCGAGGGGCCCCCAACAAAAGATAATGATAATGTAAACAAGGAAAAATGGAAATATTGACAAGTGGAACCGTTGTCCCGATTTTCAAGCTAAATTTAGCTAATTACATTTCCAATAATATTGAAACGAATATAGTAATCTATAAGTAGGCCTACAGTATTTGTTTACTAACCGGTCCAAAGTATCTTACCAAACAAATAATACTCATTATGTTGTGGAGATATTTTTCATAAAGCTATGGAATTTGAGTTACACATTGCGTTAATTGGTTAACCCTCACATTAGGGAAGTTCGGCAATATATTCAAATTTGGTTTTCTTTAGTATAATCATTAGTACTAAGCAAGAAAGCACAGTTCCTTTGACAAATACAGACCAAATATGTATTTGACAAATATAAGCAAAAATTCGTCAAGAAAGTACTTAAAATACTTAAAATATATCAGGAAAAACTGTTGTTAATACAGTGTTCTATCAAAAAAGTGTAAAAATTTCTCACTCCCTGCGTTCGTTTTTCTTGTACTTTTACTTAAAATGAAACAATCACAAGCATGTTTTTTCCTCCTTTGAGATTTTCTGCTCCAGAACACTCATGAATTGATCATACTAGTCAAGCAAAAAGAATTCTGCTTCATACCTTAAATGAAAGGGATCCCGAAGAAAATGGCGCCTAGGGGCCCCGAAGGGTCTTAATCCGGCACTGTGTATGGTGCTGTCATTCCCCCGCTTTGAAATAACAATGAGCCATCGTTCTCGTCTAAAAAGAACTCGTAAATAAAATGTAACTGTATTAGCATAATCTCGGTATTTGTATAATCAAAGTTTACGGTATTAGTATAATTATTAACCATCTTATCATATACATAAGCGAAGAATCAATTGGCTGGCTGGCTAGCTTCTGTGCCACCACACGTGATTGGTTGATTTCTCGCATGTCTTGCTATGATTGGTCAACTAATGATGAAGTCAAAGTTGATTGGCTGGTTTCACACATGCCTTGCTATGATTGGTCGCCACCACAGGTAATTGGTTGCTTTCTCACATGTCTCGCTATGATTGGTCAACTAATGATGACTTCATAGGAACACGTAATCGTAAGTTGATTGGCGGGGTAGTGGTGACGTCTAAACTGGTTGAGGAAGTTGATTTCGACCGGAATGTAAAAAAAAAATTGTTCTTTCTCGATGTCGTGATTTTTATGGAAAATTAGAAATAAAAGAGACTAAAACCTGTCTTCTCTTCCTCAGGGCACCTGTGGCACTTATGAATGGAAATCAATACCTCACTCCAACTTTCTTGTATCCCTATGAGAGGTACGGGAAGATGTGCCCTTGTGGTGCAACATGTGAGTGTACCAGCTCCTAGCAGGCTTCTTTTCGCAACCCCGCGAGGGCATTTATTTTACTCTCATTATCATGGCATAATAAGGAATAATGAGGTAGCCACGTGGCATATCTGCTTCGCACCTGGTCACATCAGCAGGTTCTGTTATCGGACCCCCTGTAACTACCGGGTATACTTGGCTTTAGATGAGATCGCTTTTCCATTCAGACTCATTCATGACACGCATCCTCAGCCGGACTTTAACCTCCGGGGGTATTTTAACCCGAATGCTGTACCCGTGAACGTACAACCGGCGGCAAACGCTAACCCAATCGCAGTGCAGGCTATAGCGCCGGCGGCAGTTCCGATAGTGGTTCCCGCAGTGGATCAGGCTGTGAACCTTGCAGTAGTTCCATACGTAGATATATTACCGGCCCAGGCACCTGGTAATGAGAACCCGGGACCGATTCCACACTCACCTCCGATAACGCCTCCACCGCCGGCTATGGACCTTCTGGTGGCGCTAGCACCACTCTTGACTGATTCTGAGGAGCAAGCGGATGAGGGTTCGAGGGATGAACCTGTGGATGTTTTAAACATCGATGAACAATCACTTGATGCGTCAATGTACGCCTCCGTGATTGCCTTACGAATAGTTGGTTCAATTATATGAAAAGAAACAATTTTAATATTAGATTTAAACCTATGACTAATCTGTATAGGCAACTGTGTAATAATAAGGATCCTTTAGACTATTTAGACAAAAACGGTGTATACGAGATAGAATGTAATTGTGGTATGAAATACATTGGTTAAACACGTAGAAATTTCTCAACCCGTATCTCAGAACATGTCAGGTAAAAAAGAAAAAAAATGGGATAATAGCGGCTTTAGGCAGCATATGATTGACTGTGATATAAAAATTGTTCGTCTTCTCCATAATGTAAAAAATGTTTTGAAATTAGATTTTATTGAATCAATTGAAATTACGAAGAATAAACAAATTGCTATGAACAAATATACTGGAATATTGGAAAATACAATTACTTCCAAATATATGTTTGATCATAATCTTGCAAATTTTATTAAATAACTTTGTTCATTTGCCTAATTCTGTGATAACTGCAAGCATTTGATTTTAACCTGTTTTACTCCACTAAATATTTTCTCTTGTTTTTATTCAGTTAGTAGCAGCTGTGTGGAATTAATCGATATTGTATTATATGGTAAGATTTTAGATTTTAAATAAGGATAATTTTTGCAATTCTTGTTATTTATTAGTTCTGTCTACAGACTAATCCTGAGGATGGCCGTGAAGGCGAAACTTGTTGATTAAAAATAAACATTCACAGAGTACGGCGTTTGTGTTATTTATAAAGTAAGTTCTCAATTTGTGCCGCTCTACAAGCATACATTCAGTTTGTTACTTCAAGGTGCAAACAATTGTTGTCGAAATCGCTTGGCACGGGCAGCTTATTCGAATAACCCCGAATTACAACACAACACTCTTCTTTTCTAAGCTACCCATGCCCTATAGTGACTGCCCGCAACCCAGTGGATCCAGAAATTCGGTTAGCGCCGCTTCCGCTTCACCAAGACCCCAACATTCGGACAAATCGTTTGATGGGTAATTTTTGGTACGTGATACGGACATGTGAATCACCTGGTGCTTTCTATAAACAAGTTTGGTGTGTGGTATATGAAAACTTTTGGTGTTTGATTTTTGATGCATTGTAAAGACAATATGTGTACCATAGTGCAAGAGTGATCTAACTGGCATTCCCTCGAAATCGAGCCATTACGGTTTTCAGACACCCCAAGCATTGCCCCAACATATAAAATATATTCCACATGTTAGAGCAATGATATACCCATCACAAGAACTACAAAATATATTTTTTATGTCAGAGCAACGCTTGGGGTGTCTGAAAAACCGCAACAATTCAATCCCGAAAAAAATGTCAGTTAGATCACTCTTGCACTATGGTACACATGATTTAAAAGACAATATGATGTATTAAAAGACAATATTTAAACCTTTTAAATTCTAAAATGACAATTATTAATATTGGCAACACGAACTCCCTCTCGCAATAAACACACGACTCCCCCCTCCTCCTTTAAAATCTGAAGTATTGAATACTGCACACATATTTCCCAGTAGCATATTTTATATAAAATATTTTCCCATCCCATCGCCAGTTCGTTTACCTTCCGTGACCGGCAGTCTCCTAGAGGACTCACCAGCAGGAAGAGAACTGCCAATGCACCATTCCTCTAGTTCAGAAGAACGAGGTAGAGTGGCCGTGGTGAATCTGCGCCCATTGGAACCCCGCCAGATGACCCAATACGTGAGTCACGCACTGGGATGCGTGGAATGAGAGCAGATCCTGATCAGCAGAACCCCATGGCATCACGAGTAAGTAAGACTAGAAGGAATTCTGAGCCAATGATCCAATACGATGACGCAAAGTTGTGTCGTCCAACATGAACCCCTGAGTCGGTTTCCCTTGCTTGTTGGCCCGAGCCATCGCTCTGCGGTATGTTGGATCTTCAACGTACCCTACGACCGTACTAGATGAGTTTTTCGAAAGAATGCGAGCACCACTGGAGCTCTTGTGTACAAAACGGTACGTACCCTCGCCCAAAGAAGATACGAGAGCTCTGTTACGATTACAGGATTCCGAGCGTAAAGTATGAGGACGAAAGAAAACCTCCTCGAATCCGTATCTTGGGGAGGCATGTTAACTTTATGATCCTCACCAGAGAATTTGTAATGATATTATATGACCCACAGATACCGTCATCCGAGCACGAAGACGTCATTAAAGAATATTGATCTTAAAAAATAACTTGCCAAAATTGCGTCACAGTATTTGCCTATACCATCAACGCAAGCATCGAGTGAAAGAGCTTTTTCGACAGCGGGAAACGTGTTCTACAACAGCAAAACACTACTACGAATCCGTTACAAGCTTTCATAAGCCTATCTGGATTCTATTGTAAAATTATAATAAGGTTCTCACTTATACCACATTTTACAACATGACTTTGTCCATTAAAAAACCCAAATCTTTCATTCTTTCTTACGTTACTGTTTAAATAACTCCTGAAGTATCAAGCATTTCACAGTACAGACAAGTTCCATTTCATTTAAAACTTTCACACTTGAGCCCAGCCTGATTCGTGTTACAAATAATTGCGAAAGTGTCACAAAAAGTAAAACCTGAGTCTCTTATCAATATACAACCAAATGAGGCACACAATCTGTTTTTTTATGATAATTTTTAATCACTTTTTACACGAATCAGAATTGGTCTCTGAACTCGGGCGGCTGTGAAAATGAACGTTGAAAACCTACACTCGATCACCTTTACCAAACTTATCTAAGATAGTCTCAATATTCACCAAACACTGATGACGAATATCTTCTCGAATTACTTTTCTCTTAAGTATATTGATACCACTTTCACTTCAGAAATAACTTTTATTTGTACCATCATAATAATTATATGGATGTTACGGTAAGTCATAAATTTTTAAAATATATACAAGGCTTCGACTTGGCATTTAACACTTACAAAAATATCTAAATATATTTTAAATACATTGAAAACCTAAAATTCGCTGTCCATATATTTACGTGTCCATCCAGATGCACTTTATTATAATGTACATAATTATGTAACGATTTTAAATTAAATAACATTCGTTATTTAGTGTATAAATTCATTGTTTTATTACCTACTTCACCCTTATTAACAGATAAGAAGAGAATAACATATCTTTTCATTATGAAAAATAACAATACAATTTGAGAAACAAACAAAAAAAATTATAATAAAACAAGGAATGTAGGTCCATGAGATAATAAGAACATCTTGTTATATTCTGTCTTCCCTTTTGTTTTCTTGTATCGTTAAAGATTTTATTGTTTGGAAATTTTACAGGAGCTCGGAAAAGACCACCTCCTTACAAGGTCACGAAGCTATATCACACAGATTTGAAACACTATAAAACACTGGCATCTGAAATGATAAAAAAGAACGAAAAACACTAACGATCACTGTTAAATGGCTGCTGATTAAATGGATGAGGTTTGAAAAAAAGTGCTCCCTACTTAATTCAATACAAAACCCCTTTCAGTAGTAATACCGCCACCAATATCAACACAGAAGTGTCAAGCACCTCCTCCTAATTTTAACGTAGAATATCTTTAGAGCACATTATCAGTTTTGCAAACAAACTAATGCAATTATTGCATGGCTCCCGATTGGTTCGGCATCATAATGGCGAGTTAATACCGAATCAAAGAACTTAAAACTACAGTTAATATTTCCACCTGTTTTGAAGATAAAAACATTTTCTCAGTTTTAAATAATGTTATTCAGCCTTATGATTACGATTCAGCGGAAAATGATGGGTAATTGATTATCAGGACAATAATACCGATGGGGAAATTTAATTCAATAGTTGAAACGGGATGGAAGAAAGAGAAAAAAACACTTCAAATCTTGGAAAGATCTGCAGAACCTGCTAGTACTCCACAATTTGCCAGTTGTCCACGTCCTCTACTGAACAAAATTCCTGAAATAATTTTGTTCATATCGAAGTTAGTATGAAAAAATTGAATTTACTAACCAAGCAATAACCCACTTCAGAAAGAAAATGCATGCAATTTCAGAAGTTTATTTTGTTAAAAGTGCATTTTAAGTAACTGTAAAACTTCTGCAGATTATTGTGACAACTGTTGATTCAGAAATGTACTTTTCAAGCTTTGAAAGAATAAGAACATTCTTAAACAAGTTGTATGCTGAAAGACTTTCTAGTTTAGCTATGTTGTCCATAGAAGTATACATGGTTAATGAAATATCGGAATATAACAATAAAGTCATTCAACATATTTCAGAAAGCAAAACGCTAAGAATGGAATTTTTCAATAAATAACTTTGTGGAATACATGTGAACATTGAGCTATATAGTAGTTACTAGTTAAGATTGTGCATTCTCACATTTATAACCCATGTCTACTCTGCTATCAACATCAACACATTTTTGATGTTTTTCATTTTCAAAATAATTATTACATGCATATAAGTAACAAGCAACACAAATATTAAAATAACACAAAAAATCATATTATTTTTAGGTATATTACATCATAATTATTAACGGTTGCCGAAGGGTGCATTTGCTTCCGCGAGCAGTCTGAAAGCCCAGTATTACGGGTTTAATGCGGCTCCTTTGATACCGTGCCTGAGAGCCCTGAAGAGGCGAAAACACGGGCGCATGCCGAACCTATCCATACCCATATTTCCTAGGTTAGGAGAAGTTAGTACCCCGAGATGTTATAGAGTGGCAAATCATTTTCAAAACAATTATTACTATTTGTTTATTGAATTTTGATTTTATAAAAAATTTTTTTTGATATTATGGTTAAATAAAGAAATCGTAACTATATAAAAAAAAACTCCCGTGAAGGGTTTGGATACATATATTGGGTAAGCAATGGGGGCGTATCTATCAATTCAGATCTGATGCTACTCCACCATGTCGTGACAAATTACCAACGCCGTGCGTAAATTCATCGATGAAATGTAAGTCACATTATCAGATCTTAACAAATTAAAATGAATATTTAATTGCATTGAATATTGATGTGCTACACGAGGTTAAAAGTATATATTTTTATTATTCCCAAAATCATCTTGTTAAAAGCAATTAATTTGCAGTACTATTGTATTGATGCTTATGCATCAGTTAATCACGACAAACATGCGTCAGTTTTTCAGAGGTTATTAAAAGAGAACATTAACTAGATTAAAGCTAACTGCAATTGTTAATATTTGCCATGCCATTCACAATTACATTTGGTACGCTGTAAAAAAAATAAAAAAAAATAAATAAAAAAAAACTTTCAATACTTTACACATACAGTCATTCATAAATGTGGTGTTCTCACATGCCTAAATAGATTTGACGACACCCATCTTTGAGTCTGACGTATAGAGTAATATTTGTATTACAAAGAGTACATGTTATTTTTGCAGAAACAATCATTGAGTTTTCTCAGTATCTTGTGAAGCAACGTTGATTACTTTAGTCACGTTGGAAATGCTAAAGTTTTTTTACGTAGGTTCACGGAGTTTTGCTTTTTCATCATTAAGCCACGTCGGATGGCACTTTGTGAGAAGCAACTCGTTCAATCCTGGTCTTCTTGGTTTCGTTACGAGGTTGAGGCGCGGGTTCAGGAGGGTTACTGTGAGCTACTTTAAACTTACTTGCAATCGATAGAAGCAGTCTTCTGTGCCCTTGTAAAATCTTAAATTTGCTGCACTTATTTTTGAAAAGTTCACCTACAAATTTCACTACTTCTTCTGCGTTGCTGTTAGTGCACTCAGATATTTCGTTTCTTATAATTTCTCCTACTTCATTAAGATAATCTTCAGTAAGCACCATTATGGCCAACTTTGTATCAAGCCCGCAAAATGTCAGTGAGTTAAAAAAAAACAGGAATCTTCAAACCCATTTCATTTTCGATGACACCTCACACTTCAGTTTTTTGAACTTCCATCACTTATACACGCCTAAACAGAAATATGGTAGACATTTATTGATACAAGTTAAAAAAAATTGCATTGATTCAAGGAACACTTCTTATATTATAATATGGTAAACACAAACTATCAAACGTTTATCACACATTTAAAACCATAAAAATAAAATATAAAAAAAAATCTGGAAGGGTTCAGCAATTTATTATAAGGTACACACTGTTATAAGGTAACATGGGAACCCTTTTTTCCCCCATGTCCTTTAAATTTGAACCTCTTCCAACATCTGCTTCCGTGTGCTCTGTTGTACTCTCGCCAAGTAGATGCATTGAAACAAAGAGAATATTCGGTAAAAAGGCCTTTATCCAAAAAGTTAATTTTAGAGTAAAATACAGACAACTGAATTTGATCGAGACCTTTTTTGTGTAATTTTACACATTCGAAGGTCATTTTTATGAGATTTACGAAGTTTTCAAACAAACTTTTAGGTTCATTCGATAGTACAGAAACAAAAAATATACAGGATGGCAGAGTTAAGTCAATTTTCTGGACAAAAACCCACCTTTTCGCTGTGCAGTCTCAAATTCTTGTCTTGTAGTATTGTGGGAGACATTTGACTTTGCCGTTGGTAGTGATTGTGTTTACTGTGCTGTTGGACAAGATAGAGTCTACAGTTCGAGATAAGTATAACAAAGAAGACCACTCTTTGATGGATGAAAGTGTACTGACATCTTCCCAGTTAGAGATTGGTATATAGTTTCGTGGAAATAAAGGGTGTCCAAATAAGAGGTTTGATTTTGATTTCATCACCATTTTGTGACTGTCAGAAGATACAATTAAAATTTTTGGACAACTTCATCTGGACACACTGCCATTTATAACTAAACAAAGTATATCCAAATGAAGCTGTCCAAAGAGTTATGGAGCGGTACACTATCACACAACGAATATTCGTTGTGAAAACCCACTACAAATATGGGGATTGTGTTACAGAAACCCTTCGAAAAGTTCGGGGAGAGTATCGAAATGTGATAAGTCAGTTTTTATGGCGTGAATTACGTGGTGTGGACTTGGCAAACATGTGGTTTCAACAGGATGGGGCGACGTGTCATACAGCCCGCGAATCAATGACATTACTGGAATCAAAGTTTAGAGGTCGTATTATCTCTCGGTTTGGCAACATTAATTGACCGCCTAGATCTTGTGACCTAACACCATGAGACTTCTTTTTGTGCGGTTACATGAAAATCAAAGTCTATGTCAATAATCCTAAGACAATTTCACAGCATTTAAAGGCCAAAAGCTTACGTGTAATTGGTGAGGTTCCGCCCAATCTGTGCCAAAATGTAGTAATAAATTTTAATAAAATAATAGTGTCATGTCAGGCGAGCAGAGGGGGGCATTTAATTGATATTATTTCCCACACTAATCTTAATGGCCGTATGTGTACTTTACTTTTTCAATAAAATATTGACTATTTTCAAATAATTCATGTTTTAGTAGGTTAATCAAAATCGAACCTCTTATTTGGACACCCTGTAGAATTGATAACTTTCAACCTTAATTCCAAATCTTGTTCCCGCAGGATGGACAAAGTGGACATCTCTTCACTTCCGAGTCACCTCCAAAACTCAGACTTGGATCACCCGGTGATTATAATCACTCGGGAGGAACCGATCATCGTGAACGGAATGCCCTTGAACTTATTCTCCCCTTTGCTTCGAGATATTTGGAATACTTGGTCGTGTTGTTGCGTCAAGTATGTCTTCCTTCATGATTTCAGTGTTAGGATTGTCAAGTATTTGATTAACGTCTTGACGTCAGGCATGGTGCCCATCCAAATGGCTACGATGCAAGTAAGTACAAACTGGGTCTTGGGTAGGGATGCCCGCGGTTATTCGAATAACCGATCGTATAAAGCTTATCTGAATAAACAATGCGTTTTTTTTTTAAAAAATATTTTTATTAATACCTCGGCCAATTTTGATGATATTTCTACGAAAGAAAAAGGCGATCCATAGAAAACATCTGATTTGTCTAAAAAAACTTTGTTTCACAGAAATTCGTCAACTAGAAACACAACATCCTTAACCTGGTGAACATTGGCGCATTTATTCTATTTCTTCGCCATTTTATTTTTAAACAATGATAATATTGTAAAACTACTAAAATATTGTAAAACCACTTAAACAATGATAATATTTCACCAGGTTAAGGATTTTATGTCATAGACCAAATAGCTGACTTTTTAAAGGTGTTTTTCGTCACAGACGATCTTCTAGTAGACGGATTTTTCATTTTTCTTTGACAAAGTTGTTTAGACAAATCAGATGATTTCTATA
>JAQFYR010000369.1:0-13324 GCA_034694985.1 Campodea silvestrii
CAACAACTGCAGGTAAGCCAGCAGCCGCTCCCATTTAGAACCAGACTGGTGAATTACGTATGTGAACAACAGCGAGCTCAAGTCTGGTTTAGGCTCGGGATGAATATTGTGTGTGAACAAAGCATAAGTCAAACAGCTATATCATGTAATGAATAAACGTAGCACCCGAATAACAAACCCGTATATTCGTGAAATATTGACGTATTCTGATAAAGGTATATTATTACAAGCAACACATTTGCTCACACGAATGCGCCAAGCAATACTTAAAATGTTCAACACGAAACACGAGTTTTTCACAGCATTCTTACCCTGACTGGCATCTGTGAATCCAGCGACTCAAACAATGGTGGTGCCAGACTCTTCATATTGAATCCTAGTCTTGCTAACCAATCAGAATGCCCCTTGAGTGGTGGCGAATGATGTGGAATGTTTACAGGGTCATTACCCTTTAATCGAAGTAAATGAAGTTTTTCTGGATGTAGAAGATTACCACTTATATCAGTCCATGCAGGACCCATCCATTGACCTAGGAGTGGGTCGTACATACGGGAATCTAAGTGGACTAGAGATGTTACCTGGGAAATGAGAATTGTATTAGTGGAAAATAGTTTTTGAAACGATACATTGTTGATCGGTTGCTCCCAGCAGATTTGTACTTCATCTGTTTTAATTTATTCGGTAATAGAGAATATACAGTACAAGAGTATCGTGATTCAGAAACATATTGGAGCTTATATTTCACTTTACACTTTGGCATTTTAAAACGCTATAACGGTTCAAACTAGATTTACTTTCAAATCGAATTGCAAAGTTAAAAATATGTTCTTCGAGCAGATCGTTACTGACAAAAGCAATTTTAGATAATATTACAACATGTAGCAAATCATAGTACAGACCAATGAGTTAAAATACTACTTATTATTCTACATCTATGGTACAGAAAAGAAATCCAAAAACACTGTTACGTGGTACGTTACAAGTGATGAAATAAACAAGTGATCTTAATATGTTCTTTGAAGAATATATTGCGTGAACGTTGGTAAAATATCGTGCTGTTGGTTTAGCAAAATAGAAAAAAAAATGTTAGAATGCATCTACACTTTCACGAATTTCTAACAACATATTAAGGAAATAGTGTTTATTAAAAGAACCATCGAACTCATGTTCGAAACAATCACTTTTTTGATTCGTTATATTGAATCAATTCGAAATACAGCCGTTTTTAAAGTTCCTTTATTCAACATTTTAGGTAGGCTTATAGTGATAGATAAATTTACTTAAGGCAACAAATGCCCATTAGAACAAAGCTGATGTAACTTATGGACTTGCAGGCAGATATTGTTTTGCAAACTTTCAGCTTCAAACCTGCAGCATTATCGTATGCTAGTATCAGTCACTTTTATCTGGTTCGACCATTGGCTAATCTAAGAAGCTGAAACTACAAGTTTGCAAAATTTATTGTGTCCTGAACCAATTACTACTAACTTATATCATGCTAATCATTACAACATACCTGATCTAGTAATCCTCCACAGAAATCAATCGGAAGATACAAATATGGATTGGAATCATATACTATGTGTCCAAATGGTGACCTCATCATTTCACGTACAACTTCACCATATTGATTGAATACCATGACTGGAGTACCACATTGGTCAGTTGCAACGTAGTATTTGTGACGATATACCTAAGAAAATAAACATTAATTCATGTCAATATTATCTGATTCCATTATAATAGAATAGTGGTTTCGATAGAACCTGGTCTAAATTAAGCCACTGTATTTGGCTGCCTACCGAACTTTAACATGGCCTTCGTCTGACAATAGCATCGATATTAACTCTCTGCTAAGTTGACAAATATCTCTACATTCATTTAAAAAAAAAACATTGTGGCTTTTGTAAGATTCGCTTATACCTTGTGTTAGAAATGAAAAATACTTTGAAAATATGTGAGTTATTTTTAATAAAACTTATTTTTGGTTAATTATTTTTAAATGATTTGATTCAAGTATCGTAATAATACAATGGTTGATGTGGTAAACTGGTGGATAGTACAGTCTGTGTTTTACTTGAGCTGGAAGTCAATGTTCGAAGGTTCGTACACTTGGCACAGATTAGATATTGCTGTGCGTAACTTGAGATCCCATTCATTGTATTCATCCTTTTCTTGAATTTACATGAGAGCTGTTTTTAAATATAAAATGTAGTGAATTTTGATACAGAATACTACATTTTGCCTTTGATTTTACATGTGATGTAGTGATATAATAACAAATTTTCATTGTCAATGTGGAGAACATTGATTCAGAGAATATATTTCTAATAAATAAATAAAACAGGGGAGTTTTTTCAGTGTAGAGTGCGGTGGATTTCAATTCCGAACGATACATTTTGCCATTGATTTTACATGGGATTATAGTGCTATAATTACGAATTTTATTAGTAGATGTGGAGGATATTGATCCAGAGATAATATTTCTGCAAAAAAAAAAAAAAAAAAAAATATCCATTTCGAAAAAATGGACATGGAGGGTTTTGATTCTAATAGCCTCAATTAATTGAATCAGATGACTAACCTGTTCGCACAGATTCGTCAAGGATACCAATTTGACAAATAGAACTTGGCATACTTATATTATACCTTTTAGAATAAACAAAGCCAGAATATTTCTACTCGTGCATTGCCCGTCAACTTGGTGATTGACAAATGTGCGACGTCAAAAATAACATGTCAGCACAAACACGTAGTATACTTACACATTATAAAACATCCATTACAATTTTTCCGATTTGAGTAAACGCAATTCATAATGTACTTAAAATAAACTTGGAAACTTCAAAGTACAAGCAGTAGGCTAATATAATTCTCAATTACCTGAGCAAAAATAAGATGCCCTCGATCATCATATACCAATGACATCAACTTTCCATCTCTTGGACTATACACATGCGTCACTTGACGTGGCATCTCTGGATTAGTGTAAAAGAATTGTGTGACGTTACCAAAGTTATCCTTTCTGGCAGATAGACGTCCTGCATGGTCGTAGGAATATCGAACGTCAAAACGTCCTCTTTTCGTGGCATGAGTGAGAAGTCCTCGGGAATTATATTGGAAGCGTTCCTCACGGGCGTTTTGAACGACGTTACCTCGAGCGTCGTAACGGTATACGCCTTCGCCGAATTTCTCTAATCTGGAATGTGGAGGAAAATTATAATTATAAAAGTCAATGTAGGAATATACATTGTAGACATGGTCACGATTCTGTAAATACATATAGAGTAATATTACCTTTCATGCTTTTTTAAAACTTTAGACATCTTTATTAAGTCAAAGGTAAAACAAGAGTAACGAATTTTATTATTGCAATACTAATGACAAATATGATAAATGTATTTTAAAAGTGTCATTTGGATTCAATTTAGATTTGAAATAAAAGTTTGTAATTATAAAAACTACATTACATGATTGTGCATACGAATGTCGTATTTAGGTACTATGTGCTTTGCAACGAGTGTTCTTTATCTAAAACAGTACATAATTATGCCATTAATACGCCCCTTCAAGGGAATTGACACTATAGAAACCAGGAGTACGCAACTATATATTAGTCAAACAAAAACTTCGTGTTGACATAAAGTAATTTCTCCATTTGAAGAAAAACTGTAAAAAAAAATAAAAAAAAAGGAGTATCCTGCAGTATTCTAAAAAAAGGAAGAACCTGATTGTTTTAAATATAAAATTAGCATTTTAAATTGTGATTACCTCAAAAGTGTTATAATATACATAAGTACATAATTATATGGTTGCGCAGTTTAACTATATGATGTACATGTGGTTGCTCAGTTTAACTGTAGTTTGTAAATGTTTGTGCAATTTAACTATAGGACGTACATATGGTTGCCAGTTTAACTATAGGATGTAGGCTACATATGGTTGCGCAGTTTAACTATAGGATGTACGTTTGATTGCGCAGTTTAACTAAATGGATAATTCTCTATATGAAAATATATTGAATACAGAACTTCCCATTAAAAATGTTTTTTCGAATACAACACAAATTATATCTCACTATGCCAATTCCCTCAAAGCGCGAAACCTTACCTATCAGCTGGACTGTACTCCATCGGTATCAAATTCCCTCTATAACTCAACCCCAAAAGATTCCCCCGTGGATCATACTGAAACGCCCATGGTTCTTGGGCCTCCACACCAGTCAACTGCCCATCAGCATCATACGAGAAATTCTTCACACTCACGTACATATTCACACCAACATTTCTCGTGTAAGTTCTAGCCTGACTCATTCGACCGTTCGGGTCATAGTGGAATTCTGCCCTGAAGACCTCCATGCCATGGATGGTGACTGCTACTTGGGATTCTTGGAAGTATTGGTTGCGCAGGCGTGAGAAGATGGCGGTGCCGTCGAAAACTGAGGTTTCGTTGGAGGAGCTTAATAATCTGGAATTCAGGGGTCTAAGATTAACGGATAAGTATGTTGATGAAGGAAATTACATCTGAAAATTAGAAATGAAATCTTAGCGATCTCGCAGATTTCAATTAAAAGAGAGTACTGTTCCTACAACTATTGGTATCGTTATGTCTTATATTCATTTTCAAGAATAACCACTTTTTCGCTGTTACATATTCTTTTAATAACTTAAAGGAACGGTTTTCGAACTGGATGAATTAACGGTCGATAAAGGATGATTAAGTAAATGTATTCCTTTTTTAAATTGGGTAAACCAGCACCCATAAGGCAATATATTACATGTAAATATTTTGCTGAGCATTAAAGGATGATGGGATCAAGTATATAGGTGTTTTACCACCCTTTTAGCCCCTCAGGGGACTACTGTCAACTATCTTCTTATAGGTGCAGTAATTCCCTCAGGGACTAAAGGGTGGTAAAACACCTGTCTACTTGATCCTATCATCCTGTAATATTCAGTACAATATTTACATATAGTCAATTTTTATTCAAAACAACATGAGATAAAAATAGATGATATTTAAAAGTACTTGACTTGACAGTAATAGATCGTATGCATTAGAAAATTTTAATTAGTTACTGCATGTTGCAAGTTTAATATAATATTTAAGCTCTACTTTTCTTTAGGATTAACTCAAATCCAAAGAAAATGATGGAGTGCTATCAACGGTACTGGATTAGTTGCTCTACAGGATTAAAAAGTAACAAAAAATTAACTACTTAAGACAATTCTTACCAGAATAATGTTGTTAATATGACAAATAAAAGAAATGAAAATGTACTACCCAAGTGTGAAAATATTATAACACATCAGCATTATTAATCACACAAACCATACTAACCGGAAAGGTCCAATCTGATGTAACGCTCCTGTCCTTGGATGATACGCTAACGAGAAATCTGGCAACGGCTGTCCACCAATCCTCCCACCAACCCCAAGCGGTCGCATGGAAGAATCATACGCATAAGTAAACTTCGCCTTACTTAAACCCGTTCTTGCTCCAAACTCAAACCGTTCCTCCGTCAGTAGCCCGGATGACCAACTACCATCCCACCGGTACTCCATTTCACCTTCAGAATGGAACATTTGGGTTGGTACACCTTTTTCGTCGTAGCGCATGCGCGTCATGCCGTCCCCGTGTAAGACTGAGCTGAGACGTCCCCAGTCGTCGTAACGGAGTAGTAAACGGCCGGAGTCTCCTGGGTAGGCGACAAGGAGTGGTTTGCCGTCGTGTGAGACGTGCCAGACGAGTGGGTGGGTTTCGCCAGGTGAGGTGTACATTATCTGAAATAGAATTGAGAGGTTTAGCTAAAGTATACAACCTCCGAAAATACAACTTAAATAGTTTAACTGAGAAAGCATAAAGGAAACTTTGAAACAATTTTCCTTTCTAACGGAAAAGTAGTGACGACATCTTAACAATTTTTCATCTCTGAAGCAAAATCGAGGACGAGGCTGGTCATGAAACTGTCGTCTGCTAACTCGACGAGTTCATCAACTTGCCACTTGGAGTTAAGGTGTTTGCGATTCTGCATAATTATAGGTATGTAGCTAGTGTGTAGTGTCATCAACGGACGAGCTAATTTTTGTTAAAAATAAAAACTATGTGTGAAATGCATAAGCAAATATCAACTAGTGTTAAACTGTTAATATAATTTGTCGCGTAATTTTCTGTGGCGATAGCCTAATTGCGCTCGCTAGCAGACGACAGTCGCGTGACCTCACGCCATCGGCTTTGTCTGAAGGGAAAATAGTAACGACGTCTGACACCAATTTTGCCTCTCAAAAGGGGAATATGGAAACGACACTTTAAATGTTTTTTTCTAAATCCTGTTTGATGGGAAAACTTAAATTCATAATGAGAAATGAAAAAGAAAAAAAAGCATAGTGAAATCTCACTTTCATTGTTACGCGCAATGTTGCGCAATATTTAAATTTGAATAATACAAAATGTGATAATGAAATAAACTTTACACCAGTACAATATAGGTTATGGTCAGTATATATAACGCAAACAATAGAATGAATAGATGTTGTATATTCATTCTTTATTATTGTTAAATGAAACACGAGTTTATTGAAAATATCAACAGTTTAGTTACACCAAAATAGGTTTGTTATTCAAACATATACCTCCATACCATGCAGGTAGATATATAATAAGTGAAAACATAATTTGAATTTTGCCCGAAATATATAGTTATCAGTATAGAATAAAATAGTTTAATTTGTAGCTACCTTTTGAAATCCGATGGATAACTGGCGTACAAAACTATGTTTTCCGTTTCCTGGTATTATGATGTGTCGTAAAGCACCATGACTGTCGTAATGATAAGAGAATTGTCGTCCTGAAGGAAGGGTGATCATGGAAGGCTGGAATGAAGAAAAATATTTGTGTTTAATTGTAGAAAATATGCTCTGTTAATGCCTAATGCCGATTACATCGTCATATTTCTATTTCCATTCAAAATAAATAAGTACAATACACAGTAAAAAAGAGACTGTAGATTTACAGGAAAACGGAACTTTTTGCTTCCAGAACTTATTCCGTCAATAAACGGAGACCCAGTGCGTTCACGAAAAAACGTTCGTAATATTCCAGGGATTCCGCTTTAACAGTTAGTTAGTTACGATGGAAAACTGAGTCCTTGCTATTTTGCGGACTTTTCTTGTGAAAGATCTGGGTCTCCATTAATTGACGGAAAAAGTTCTGGCGACAAAAAGTTCGGTTTTCCTGTAAATGTAGTCTTTTTCCATGGTGTACATTTCGAAATATTAATTTTATTTTCAAGTACTTATTGAATGTACATAAATTTAATGAAATAAAAAAAAACGTTCAAAAATTCCTCTATATAGCTACACTACTAAATTACGACCAATACAATTCTATGCAGCTAAGAACCAGTCGGGAATATTCACATATTTCGCATCTAACAATATTTTGCAGTAAAATGTAAAATTGTATTTACATTGTAGATCCATAATCCTCGATCTCCCCTGCTATAAAAATCAAATTGCTCAAGACTTCCAGTTTACGCAAGTTTTATGTACATTAGTACAAAGTCGAAAAACACAAATAAACATGACAAATTTAAAACAGTCAAATATACTGTAGTGTTGTAATACTTGTAAATAAAAACGCGTTCGTTTTAATTTTTTTTTTAAAAAAGTTTTTTTATTTGTTTTAAAACAAGGCTCGTTTGTTTTTAATTAGAATAAAAAACGCGAAGTCTGAAAAATATAGTTAGAATTTAGGATTTGTGTATGTTTTAAATTAAAATTAAGTATTGTGAACTTTTAAAATATTAATAAATACATAAATAAAGTTCATTTTCACTTTTTTTTCTCAACTAAAGACATACTGAATTGATAGTACTAAACATACCGAATAAGTAGTTGTATTCGTACAGAATAATATTTATAATAAGAAACATGGAAAAAAACGAAAAAAAAACGCGTTTTTAACAACAGTAGTCATATACTGTACTCACCAATCCCCATTCATTATACGTGGTCTTCCTCGAATTGCCATTAGCTTTCGTAACTTCCACAACCAAACCATGTCTATCATATGTCATCTTTTCACTTCTCTGACCCCATTTCCATGATTCCAATCTATTAAATCTATCATAGGTTAAATTCAGTTGATGGGCACCGCCGTTACGTGTTAAGACGGGTTCCCACATGGTTGGTAAACCAGCTTCACCCCAGTACGATGTAAGGATGGTTGCACCTTCGGCGTCGGAAACGGTTTCGTGAAGAGAGGTTCGTTCAAGTGCAACAGTTGCTACTCTAGACCAGTTTACCTGCAGGAACAAAAACAGGATGTAATCATGTAATGCTTGGGAGATCATTTTTCTTTGGTTTTCCAATTTTCACAATATGTAGAGGCAATAATTATCAACTTCGCTACAACTGAAACCACGACAATTATTCAAATCCGGAATGATTGAAGGATATTTTAGCAAAAGCAGGCAACGTAGAAACAAATATGAACCTTCGTCAACATCAACAATTCCAGGGAATGTATAAGGAACTTTAATTGAACATGAAGAGCTTGCTATATCAAAATATGTTAAATCCACTTTTTCTCATAATCAACTTGGCAACACTGTTGGATAGCTTAGGACGATCTTCATCGACTGGTAATGGCTGATTGTGCAAAATACGTTAAATTATACCCTGTATTGCATGTTGAAGTTTGGTGTTTCAAGCAAACCACGTTAAATCCACTTTCTGTTTTCATGTAGAACACGTTAAATCCCTATAACAAACTGAGGTTTATTTATTTACTTCATTCAATCGACGTTACATCCATTACTGACATGTAGTACACTTTTTCCGTTTCCTGAATAAAATGAAAAAGTGGATTTCACAGGTTTTGCTTGCAATCCTTGCAAGCTCCTCATATATGGAATAGTATCAGTGCGCTAAGCGAATTTTTAACATTGTTATCAATAATAGTGTTATAAATGCTCTGATATACTTTCTGGCTGGCAGGAAAAGGCGTTTTTGTATGTTTTAACACTAAATTATTATAATTCAGTTTGCTGTACACTATAATAATTCAACATGAGACTTATGGGAGAGTTACATGAATATCATGTGAAATGTTACGCTTTTAAAGTACACATGGAGCAAAGGAAATTTAAAATAATTCAACTGGCATATTTATATTGATGAAATAACTGCGACAACAGGATACTGATAAAAGTAATAAGTTCTTAAATAGTAACTTTGTACTTCGTATTATTAACTTCAGTTCATAGTATGTAACTTTGGTAGGTGACTTTTATAATGAAACATCCGTATATTCCACATGATTTTGTAAATAATGTAAATCCTAATTAATATATGGAAGACTAATCTAGATATCTTTGGAAGTCGAAAATCAGCCAAAGAATAGACTACCCATCTCCACTTACCCACAGTTCCCTAACCACTGTATCCCTGGGTTCATCCACTTTGACCCTCCATTCAGCAGGACAAACTGTGTCATCTCTTCTCAAGGTCAACTGTTGACCGCCTGATCTGGCAGTAGTCATACTTAACGAAGGTCCCCATGGCCATTGCCAGACCCAGGTACCATTCAGTTGACGACTGAAGGTACCTTCAAGGGTACCCTGTTTGATGACCAATGCATTGTCGATTGAGTCGGTTTCCAAAATGACTGGTTCTTCTTCGTTTTTGGAAACGAGGATTTTGATACCACCTTTTTCTATGAGTTGGAAACTGAGACGGAGTGTTTCGCCGGTTGGGAGAGTTACTTCTTGAAGGCGGCCGAGTGTGTCGTAGCGGTAGAGGTATGTCTAAGGAAATAAAGAGACAGGTGAAATTTCGATTTAAATATATTTTTCATATAAAAATCAAATAACTTACAATTTAGATTTTATCATCTCCTGATTAAAATAATCTGCCTTAAGGCGGATTTCCATAACCAAGTGTAGTGTTTGTTTACAACGTGCCAGAGTAACTTCAAGTGGGTGAGTATTCTCACATTCATTCAAATTTACATCAATAGATTCACAGTTGAAGGTTGATTATACAGAGACACTAGACAGTTTCAGTTGATTTTTAAAATTAATCGCACGCGTGAAATTTCACTCGCTCGTAACTTTTACTGCAACAAGTTGTTTTGGAATTCCGCCTTTACAGAGACAAATATTTTGGGCGGAATGTTATGTTCTATTCTGCATTAGGTTCTTTTGTGTCGGTAACTTTTCTTTATTATCAATAATTTCATTATCAGTCAAAATTTCAAATTATAAAATTGAAAGTGATCAATTGAAACTGTGGTTGGTAAATTAATATTCTTTTTAGCAACAGAAAGGTATAAAATTATAACTTGTGAATTGGCTGAGATTTATGATGCAAACTTTAGTAACATAATATCACATTTTCTCAGAATGAAGTTATTGACCGACATCGAAAATAACACCAAGGGCTAGAACATAATTATGATCACTAATACTGTGAATATTAATGACTACTGACAGTGTATTACTGACCACGTGTGATATACCTTGACACAGTGATGTTCCAGCTAGTACAATTGTACTAGATCTAGTACAATCGACTTTGGCCTAGTACGCTAGTACCTCTTTGCCATAATCTAGACCTATTTTTGGAAGTCTAGTACAATCTAGTACTTTCGAGAAAATTAGGAAATATTTCTTAAATATCGCAGAAAAACTGAATATTTTCAATAAAAAATGAAAATTTCCGACCTCACTTCGCTCGGCCATTTTTGTTCACAATTCCTGTCAATTTTTCGGCCAATTTATCCCTCCTTTGGGAAATCACATAGCTATTCCATTGTTGGAATACATTGAAACATGTTTTCTTATTGATTGCATTGTTGTTCTCTAGTAGATTTAAAGCAATGTTTTAGAAAACTTTCCTGCAGTGTGCAGCTAATGTATTATATCTGTAAGCATTATTACGCATCCATGGTTTTGACTTTTGAGATAGAAGAATGTTGAAGGGAAACATGCTATGATATTTACTGTGAAATCAAGAGGGGTAAATTTAAATCTGAGGGATAAAATCAAGATTTTTTTTAATGTTTGACTAAAATCAACTTTTTCTTCAAAAGAAAATTACTGTTTAACGTAATAAAATATAAAATTAGTGTATATAATTGATGTAAATCAAGAGTAAAGACTCTAAAGCTATATCATTGTTGCGAAACTGTGCTATCATTTAAATGGAAACAGAGATGAAAAAAAAAAGTGTTTAATTCTTACTTCATATGAAATTTTCCCACTTACCGATCAATTCTTAAATTCTATGTACCCCACCATGTTGAATTTTAGGTTTTACACAAGAAAGTCAAATCTAATTGAAAAAAATATTTATTAGTTAAAAAATTCATTCTGATTTTAAAATATTAAAATGATAGTTGTATAGTCTAAACAAATTAAATCCACATTAATAATAAAAATATTACCACTATTTTGATTTCTTTAAAGTCACGATTTCTTCCCATACTGTGTGAAAGTAATAAGCACCATTATTATGCGAGGTAGAGGTAATCTAAATTGTTAAAATAATTTATTATCGATGGTATTGCCATGAAAATATGATGTAATATCTCACAACGTATATTTAGAGCAGACCCTTTCTCATTGAAGAATGAAGAATTCACTTCTGCTGAATTGTTCACACTAATCATACATGATATTTATTAATTACAAGAAATTACAAGTTTATTACAAAATTCTCATTTACACTAGTTGGCGTTCACAGAAAAATTTGGAAGGGGGAATCCGGGGAAATAATATTGATTGATTGATTTGTCATTTATTATTTGGGCGTTGTGGGCTTGTGGCATCGCCTTTCACGCCGTTATCAAATTCAGAGAGCAAACACTATATTATAATATTTGCATCGTATAAAAATTTTATTGTTGCATTGACCACTGTGAATCCATAACGTTTCTTGAAGGGACGGAATGTCCCCCGGGGCAATAATGTATTCAAATGCGAAATCGTAGACCTTCAATGCCCGGACGGAGCGCGAGGGCCAAAAATTGTATTTTTAATGGGAAAAAGCATATTTTTAAAGGATTTTCGGCCAAAAGAACGACATTAGTGTGTGGGAAATTTAAAACCTGAGCCGTGAGAGGTCAATTTTTTTTCCGTTTTCGGGCAAAAATTGTAGTTTCACGTCGTAAAAAAAATCTAGTACTTTTTTGTACAAATTGCTTCAGGTCCTGGAACAACACTGTTCCAAGGACCAAAGTATATGACACCTTGTGTACGCCACTACCCCCGCTAGTAACTCGAGAGAATTTGTATTTTGACTATTTTCAGCTGTTAGTTAACAGCTGCTCCAAAAAATCAAAGAATGTGGCTGGCTGGCTGCCATCACATTCATCGGAATGTGGCTGCGATGATTGGCTGTAGAACAAAATGAAATTTCGAATATATTGGAAAATTAATTTTTCCCACAAGGTAGCAAATGTACAAATTTGAAACCTATTTGGAATAATCAGTTACAAAACGGAAAAATTAACATCTGAATCTAGGTATAAAGGTAACAGTGCATATGTATAAACTAATAGTACCCCTGTTAATCCGTTATTGGAAAGGTAAATGTTAACTATCACGATTTGTAATTTGAATCTTACGGCACTGCCATCTACTGAGAAATTTAGGAACAAATACTGCTAAGAGCTGTACCAACGCCAACTATATGATACAGTTGGCTGTACTTTATTAGATTTTTCAAATAAAAGAACTTCGTTGTGTAATTTTTCAGAAACAAGAGACGCAAGGCCGTATTTAAGGGGGGGGGGTTCTTAGGGTTCACCCCCCTCACACACACACACACACCCGAAATGGGAAAAAATGAAAAGAAAGTGGAAAAAGGAAAGAAAAAATAAGAAAAAAAAAATCGAAAACTGACTTCCTTAAAACCCGCACTAAAACTGCATATTTTGGAATTTTGCGCTAAAAATTGTAAAATTTTTCGCAAATTTTCTGAGCGAAACCCCCTCCTGTGTTAATTTTTGTTACGGAAGCGTGTTAATTTTTGTTACGGAAGCGTTTATTATCAAGAAATACGGAAAAAAAGTCTATTTTGATCTTTGTAAATTAAAAATGTCTATTTACTTTTTAATCTGTCTTATTTCATGTACATTTCTATGTATGTACACTATTATTGCAATATGGTACCGTTGTAAATTGCTGTATGTCAAACGGTTTGCCAATAAAGATTGATTGATGATTATTATACTCAGTACTAATTTTAAGATATTTTCTATTTAAATAATCGATTCAATCTTGAAGTGATTTCGTGTTTTCGTCCGTATAAAATGTAGG
>JAQFYR010000370.1:0-13319 GCA_034694985.1 Campodea silvestrii
CCGACTTGTAACTCGAAGTATTCAAACCTGGAAACTGGGCGTTCTTTAACGATTTGAAATGACGAAAGAGAAAATGATCGGAATCTACTGCTTCAGTATATTATAAAATTCGCGATTTAGTATTTTTATCTTTGAGATTGTAATACTATGGGGTGCGTTGACCTTCAACGACGACGGTCGCATCCATAAACATCCACCTCGAATACCACGAGGCGTTATTTTCATGTACGGGTAAGGAATTTAAAACCGACATTGGGATAATCTATTTTTTGGTGACAAGGATTTGTTAAAGATCTGTCCTGAGTTCCAATTCAACGTTTAAGCTGCCTTAAAACGTCTAAAAGTGGTAATGTGGCCGCAATCTGACAGCCTCATTGGACGCTCGCTGTCTAAAAGGGGGGCGAGAAGCTGCCTTGCCTTGAACTGGAACACACCCCTGGTATCACCTACCAACATTGTTCCCAGTGAAAAGTATCTCTAGTAGATTCACAACACCAAAAAACCCCTAAGCTGATAATGAAGAAGAAGAAGAGGTTTGAAATACTTGAAAATTTGAATACCGTTTCCTTGCATTGCGTTTGATGTATTGATTGTTGCATCTATTCCAGAGTATACTGATCTGTCAGATATTTGTTGGAACGCTTTGAACAGAAAGGGGTCAGATGATCAGGCTGAGATTAGGATGGCTTTCGGTTTCTCGAAAAAGGAAATAACTGTATGAAGTCCATAACATAATCACATAGCGGGATAATGTATTATTAGATATTAACTGACTATATTTTATTAAACTCTGAATCTATGCAGTCAGTACGAACAAGCATAAAAATTATTAGGGCCATAATATTTAATAACAGGACATCGTATCAGCTCAGGAAACGTCAAAAACAGTAAACAATGAACCCTGTTGTATTCTTTGAAAATATGTAACTACATGTTGATACGTTTGACAACTTCTACTTCCCTGAAATTTGCACATTAAAGAACCTTCGAATATTTAATCTTTCTTAACTAAAACTTATAAATACGATCATCATGTAAAGGAAATATTGCACTGAGCATTAAAGGATGATAGGTTCAAGCGGACAGGTATTCTACCACCCTTTAGTCCCCCCCCCCGGGGGAACTATTGTCACCTATGTACAGTATGGAGTATGGGTATGGGAAAGTTGGCATACTGCTTGGAATTAGTAGTGAAACTGATTATTAAGAACTTAAATTTCCCGCATTTCCACTATCATCCGTTTAACCGTCTACCGTAAATAACCCCTACGGGACCATGCATAATCCACGTGGACAATTTAAGGGGGGAATGGTCGAATAATTTGTCCACAGCTGTACACAACAGGGGGTAGGAGGTTTTCAAATGTCCATGTGGACTGAGTTCTGAGTATGTTACTTCTGTTTTGTTTTAATAATAATAACAGAAAACAGATCATAAATATGGATACAAAAATTTAAGTTGATAGAAGAAATAAAAGTGGATTGTACATTTTGGAACTGATATTCTGAAAAAGCTATTGTAGTCATCAAATTTCTCATGAGTATATTTGCAACACATACGAGACAGCGTAGAGAGTTGATTACAGCGTTGATTTTTATCATCAAAGGTCATCAGCGCTCTGTTAATATCAGTTGTTGATTTTAGTTCTTCCAATGTCAAGTGTTTTAGTTAATTCTATATATGCAATTTGTACCTGAAGATGAGCGGGACGCTCGAAACTGTAGTATACAACTCCATCAGCACATGAATCGGAAAATTGAGGAAGATCTCCCGATTTTTATAGCATCTTGTTAACACTCCCACCAGAGAAGAACAAAATTAAGAAAATTCCATTATTTTTATGTATTTACTTTTTTTTATTATTCATATAAATGAACTATCATTTCAAGGTCAATAGAAGGTCATCAAATATCGTGTAAAATATGTGCTTCACTGTCAATCACAAAACTATAAGAGCTTGATAATTAAACCTGTGTGGCGAAATAATAGAGATATCATCGAAAAATAAAACTTTTATTTTTCTAGGGATATATCAATACCCTTGCTTATGTTTGCCACTCGTACTTGGCTGCATAATATCTATTGAAGACCCAAACATCTGACGACCCTGTCCGGACTCAACGAAGATATCGTGATCACCTCGCAGCAATCTACTTCATAAGATAACAGCTTTGTACATCTCATTGTATTAATCATATTCAAGTTTTTGGTAATGCTCCATGAGAGTGTCCTGTCTATTGCCCTCTGATTACTATCATTATCGTATTATGTATTGATAGCATTTTGTATTTAAGGAACTACTTACTGATAATAAACATACACTTTTGATGGAACCGTATTTGGGAGTTATTTAAAAGTGCATTCTGCCTAGAATGTAATTCTTTTAAATCAACTATGTCATAATTATAATCATATTCCTAATTAAAAATTCAGTACCATGCAATCTCAAAAATGTTCTTTGCAAACCAAGTTTATGATTATGTATAAGCAAATCGTTATAATTAGTCCTTCCGTATTTAGTAGCAAAAATCAATAATAGCGCAAAATTTTCGTTTTGTCAAAAATTCAATAGCTGGATTTGCAATAATCAAATAATGGGTATATTTTTTGCTGCCACGGTGATAATACTATAGGAATGTGATGTTCCATTCAATTTTAGAAACTGAAGCACAAAGAACTATCAAAACTCAAAAGAAATACATTATATCTGTGAATATAATAACATTTTCATGTCACCTATTTGAGAAGTTAACTCAAGATACAACTCAGTGCCGGATTACCCATTAGGCACTATAGGCACGCACCTAGGGGCCCCCGAGTCTAAGGGGCCCCCGGGGGGCCCCGAGCAAAAAATAAAAATGCTGCATCAAGAAATTGAAATATTGATAATTGAAAATGTTTGTTATGATTTTCAAAAAGTAAGGTTCATGATCAAAGCTGCTAAATGAAAGTAAAATAGATTTGCATTTGGAAGGAATATTAGTCCAAATTTAATTGGTAACATTTCCAAATGGTCTACCACAGTTAATGAAAAAAAAGTTAGGAAGATTTCCAAAAGTCCCAATGAATAATCCTGAATTACTAATTCCCTTGTGGAGATTTTGATCATCAAAATAATGGACTTTAGTTAGATTTTGCAACGATTGGTTGAAATCGGGTTAACTGGTTTTCCTTACTTTAATAATGTTAGTGGGTGCTAAGAAAATCACAGTTGCTTTGTCAAATACAGGCAGATGGAGTTTAGATGTTTAGAGTAACCATAATGAAATATGCCAAAAATCGTCAAGGGAAAAAAGCAAAATATTCTTAAAAGCAAAAACTAGTTCACAAAACTGTTCTGTGCAATGAGAAAACGAACAAAAACTTCGCCCTCACTTCGCTCGGGAACTGTTACAAGATATTTTGAGGTGAGGTTTAAAATAAGGCGCACGCCAAAACATTGATGGATTGGTCTCATTGGCCAAGGAAACAGTCATCAACTTCATATCTAAAATGAAAGGGGCCCCGACGAATATGGCGCCTAGGGGCCCCGAAGGGTCTTAATCCGGCACTGATACAACTGTATGTCATAATCCAAAATCAGAGTCTGGATGATACGTCCAAGGTATACAGTAACTCGAAAAATAAGTGTGATAGAGCGTAGACCCTCTGTCAAAACTTGTAGAGTACATTTTTAACTGTAAAAATGGCCTTAACTCAAAACACAAAAAAATGAGATAGGTCGGTTTATCTTGTAGCCGACGAATACAATATTATTGTACCAGGAATTTTGACGGGAGACACAACGAACGAACGTAACTTTATCAATGGGAACTTACCTTTAGGCTTCCAAACTTAATTATTCGGGATGAAAATGGAATCTGGTGTGACATGTGACCTTGTTTGTTAGTAGGAATCTTACAGTAATATTTCCGAATCATAAATTTCAAAAATTAGTATTACAATATCATATGCACAGTAGGTCTATACCTGAACTATCTCCAACAACACGATTTTATCATTTTCCAAATCATTCTATTTTTGATCAAATTCATTTAAACTATCCTATGAACATTCTCTTCAACGCTTAAACTATCCTATGAGGTTTCCATACCACATTATAGTTTGAGCAGTTTTTAGGTTTGTAGAATAATATTATCCAATTTCATCTTTCTACCCCGAGGGCTTGAATCGTGTAGAATCGTGGGAGAGGAATAATTATGAAAAAATGTGTAATATGAAAGACAGCGTAAATAACGCACGACTCGAACAATCTACTTTGGGTGGATATTACACCGGGGTTACGGAAATAAATGAAAATGTGATGTTAAGCGCACAGTATGCTATTGGAAGTGGTTAGAACAGATGTGCGAATGCATTAGTCTACTGATCTCTGTGCATTTAATGATGTATGTATATATACAACGGGAACGGAAATGTTGTTCTCTGGGTAGTTTTTCATCAGGAGAATTAATATTTGGGATCTGTAGTTATATTCTGTTTCAATTTACACTGGCTGCGGGTATATTATATTAAATTAAACTGACGCCATCCGCCAATCCGATTCATTTGTTTTTCTTTTTCATTTTAACTTTCAATTTATTTGATATCGTAATTAGAACTATATATTAATGATTCTAGGAATTTATTATTTGCATGCATTCACATTGTCATTGTGTTGTAATCTGAAACTCGAGTTCTTTTCACGTGACTGTTTACAAATGGCCGAAGAAACTTGGTTTTTGTGAATTCTGCAGTATTTTCGCTGGCAAAGATTTAAATAAAGTCAAACGAACTCTTATTTTGATGTAAGTACCAACTACGAAGTGTTTATTAGCAAGTTTGTAAAGTTAAATTACCTGTATTTTGTTAGTCTTTGAAGTTTGAATCAGCTGTGAAAATCATTTGCCTAAACCCGCCATTTCTGTTTACTCCTATCGCGTTCTTGCTGTATGCTTTTTGAATGATCACATGATGTAATTGTGACGTTTTAGTCCCGATCCTAGGATACAGCTGGGGTAAAAAAAACCATATGCAGTCTGGAAACTGATATAGGGGTAAAAAAAACCATATGCAGTCTGGAAACTGATATAGGGGTAAAAAAAACATATGCAGTCTGGAAACTGATAACCATATGCAGTCTGGAAACTGAGTGTGAGATCTAGAGAAAAGATGATTATTCATTCTATCTGCATTTGGATATTTTAACAAAGAGGCAGGCAGTGTTGCTATTCTCATTTTGCTGATAATGTTCCCAAAATAAGTCATTTATTAAAAGTACGACATATTTGATTTATAAAAAACAAGTCAGATTTTTAGAGATATATCAGATTACTTTTTGGTCAATCGCCTTACAGTTATACAAGAGTGAATCGAAATTTTACATCAAAACTATTGATATGATGGGTTATGCTTTTAAATGGAGACGAAGCGGGGAGATACTTTTGTTCACATTATCCAAGTTGCTTGTTCCAAACTTTATACTCAGTCCCATGCAAGAGTCGTTTGTAGGAGGAGCCACAACTACAGGCCAGTATAAACAGCGTACGTAAAATATCAGTCGGATGAAAAAAAAAAACATATGCCACTTCGATCATTGAATTGTAGTACTTTTGGGAACTCATAGTTTGTAAGTTAAACATTCTATGATCTAAGTGACATATGCATTTTGAAAGTTTTAATTTGTTAATTCCATATCCTTTCCTTCATGCAGGTACATATAACTTAAGTTAACAAATGGAAGCTTTCAGGACCCATCCGATATAAGGAAACGTTTACCAATTTAAGTGAATAAACATAACTATGAGTTCCATACACTTTACAGGAATTTATACAGTAGTTGACTTACAAATTCCTGTAAACATAATACAACAAATATCACAGTGCAAGTTATATATAGGATAATAGGAAATATTTACACTAATTATCAGAAGAATGTAGGATGCAGTAACAGAGTAATTAACACTCCTTAACCCTTTGGGGCACTACTTTCGCCTAAACTGGGATATTTAAGGTATGATACGGGTATTGATGGGAATGGCTTGCGACGGCTGTTTCACCCCTTCATGGCTCATTAGGCAAGCTTGGGTAGCTACTGCAGTTTGCACAGCTTAGTGTGCTTTAGTCAGTACAGTGTACATTAGAATCGTCACCAACTACACCATGGTATCACGGTTGAAGAGAAACGCATTTAACGTGCTCCATAAGCAAGCAGATAGGTGAGGATTTTACTGGATGCGTGTATGTAAGGGTAACATTGAAATATAATTGTGATATTTAGTGTAAATTGTAACTTACCTGTTCCTATATATAACTAAAGAAAACTAATGGGTGGTTTATCCCGTTTAAAAATAGTAATTAATATCCTTTAGCAATACATCAGTCCTTAAAAATATCCTTTGTATATTTCGGAGCTAATTTTGGTGTATCTCTCTGCAGACGGAGTAAAAATTCAGTTAATGATTTGTCCAAAATGGCGAAATATTTCAAATATGTCCTAAAACCATAAAATATGTATTTATATGTTCTAACCCCCAAAATATGTATATGTACTGTAAAATTGCATGTATGTATCACTCATGGAACAAATCGAAAAAAATACAAATTATCTTCAATATATCATAAAGCCATAAAAATATGTGTTTTTGCAGGCATCCGAACCCTAGTTATTACTGTAATAAGCAGGTAGCTAAATATTTGAAATAAATATCACGATACTTCCATGTTATCCTTACATACAGGCATCCAGTAATATCCCTTACCTATCCACTTCCTTATACAGAGAACGATAAATGCGTTTCTCTTCAAGACAGTATGGTTTAGTGGTCACGATTCTCCTGAAACACAGTAATATGTACGTAACACAGTAGCTACCCAAGTGACTTGATGATCCCTGAAGGGGTGAAACTGCGGTCGCAAGTAATTTTGGAATATTTAGGTGGACTATTAAGGGCGTACCCTAAGTATCCCAATTTAGCCGAATGTAGTGCCTGAAGGGGCTAAATAGTGCTAACACACTGCGTAAGTGGATCCTACATTCTTCTGATAATTAGTGCAGATATATAACTGTAAAACCTACTGGTTTCACCCAGTTTAAAAATAGTTATAACTATAAAAACCTAATGCATGGTTCACCCACTTTAAAAATAGTAATCACAGTTTAAGGTATTGTAAAATACTCAAAATATCTATTCTAAATCATAATTTTGTCTATCCTTTTTTATTAAGCGTCTTATATAGGATAAGATACGAAATAGAACTGACAAGCTTCCTAAAATATTGATTTTCGAATTCGAAAACCTGACCCTTTTACGTATTCAGTAGTTCGTAAAAAACTGTTCATAAAGTTTTGTAGGAGTAAAACTATCATCACATTGTTATAATTTTTAACGTCCATTATTAGTTACAATACAGACTACAGTGATATTGGTTCTCATATTAAAAGAAAAAGAATCTTACAATTTTACATTTCAACCGTCCCCCTCAACAAAAACCAAAGTTTTACGCCACTGATGATAAGGTATAAGTGATTGTAACGGATATTGCAATTTTCAAATATTATCAAACACGCGATTTCATCGAGATAGCTGAGTAAAATTCGACGGTTGAAAACAAAAAGGAACATCTTTATTTTTATTCCAGCACAAATAGTGAAAATTAAATACGCTGAAGAGGATTAAAATTACACTTAAAATTCATCCAAATAATTGAAATCAACACTTCTGAGAATGTGAACAGTTGAAAAATCAAAGATTGAAAACTTTCTACCCTACAAAACTTTGAAGTATCGAAACATTAGTTATAAACTTTCTTTGTGGCTTTTCGTTCTCAGAAGTTGCACCAATTAATCATTTCTTAAACGAATACATGTTAATTCTTTAAGGTTAATTAGCTAGAAGGATTAATTTTCTCATCTGTTTTGATACAAGTTGAAGTAGACACTTAAAGTAGCTTGATCCTTATTTATGGCACCACAAAAACCAACATGTTGTATCAGATTCGTTAAAACACGTGACTCAGGAAGTTGAATGATCTTCAAAGAAGGATTTCTGTCTCGACTTCTATTTCTAGAGAAGTCGATTTTAAGTAAAGCCTTCTAAGTAGTTGAGCACCGACAAAGGCAGAAGGTTTCAATCTTTGAAATGATTTGATTCTCAACTTGTCATATCTAATGACCAAAAATGAACATAACACTTGTGACATGTTAAGCTGGCGATAGGGTTGCCAACTTATAGATTTGTTCGAATAATCCTACTGTGATTTGATCTGGAGGTTTTCGGTCTGCTGTAAAAATGTAAAATGAATAATGACAATTTTAAATAATAATCGGCTCACTGAAGCCGATTGAAAATCTAAATTAGTGCTGGGGTAATATTTGCACAAATGTTGAACAACGATATATTTCTTATGAATTATGATGAAGTCATATATACCGCAATATCTTTTTAACGTGTAATAAAACGAAACTGCACAGAATGCTGGAAATATTTTGTAATTTCTTACTATAGAATAAATAAGTATTTATCAATTTGAAAAGAGCTCATAACACCACAAAAAAGAAACGATATATAGTTTCCAAAGCTTTCGATATAATATCAGAATTACATCTTGTTCACTGAACAAGATGTAATTCTAATATTATGTCGAATTAATCGAAAGCTTTGGAAACTATATGTTTATTACATATGTTCACTGGACACGATGTAATTCTGATATTATATCGAAAGCTTTGGAAACTATATATATATTTGTGGTGTTAAAACCTCTTTTCAAAATGCTAATTAATGAAAGCACCCACTAAGCCTCATGGAGAAAATAAAAAAAAACAATAAGTATTATAGTGTCATAGAGTACATATACCTTGAGTACGGTTAACCTCAGCGCGGACAACAAAATTCATATATCTAATGCAATGTATATACCCTCCCTATGGTACAGTACCATAAATTAATTACAATGCATGCAATAACGTTTCTTTCTTTCATTTTTAAAACTCAATACCGTTGGTAATACTAGCACAATCATAATACTACAGTGAAAAAAAAAAGAAAAAAAGATTTAATTTGGATTTCAAAAATTCTGTTCTTAATGTACATGTACTCCTACTTTCAATGAGGTATCCGATAACCCTGGAACTATAGATGGTACTGTATGGCAGGAGAACCTATGTTACTTTGTATATGGAATTTTCTGTTTATTCTGTCGTATTCTATTTATTCTTATATAATAAATCTACCGATAGGGTACGTGAACATTTTTTTATTCTTTCATTCCGAAGTTTACAGAATTCTATAGATTAGCCACATTAAAAAAAAAAAAAAAAAAAAATCTGAGGAACCGTTGTCGAGAAAAATACATTCAACCATCGTGGTCACGTGACTCCCTGAAGAAAAGTCAGTTTACGCTACGACGTCAAAATGATGTCATTTTTTGTAAAATGGACCCTACGTATCCAACTTACTGCTTCTCTTTACTCAATCTGACGCCATTATCAACAGACCAGCCACACCCCGTTTTTCCATGGCAGTATAACGTATTTTTGAATAATCGATTACAGACTTTGTAAACTTTCCGATTTTTTTTTTACATGGTGATGGTTTTCTATGTATAATCATAATTTTTAGACGGTGTTTATTTAAATTCATGAACCCATTCCCGTACAATATTAACTAAGTTTTATGGGCCTTGATTATTAGAAGTGTGATCTTGATTTTTTACAACTCTCCCTCTCCATTTCAGAGAACTTGGTCTGTGCGTAACTTTGTACAAGTAAATATACCCATAAATAACATTTAAATATTTATTACACAATATAGTTAGACGCATGTTTGCTTTAAGTGCTTGCTGTCCTTAAGCTAAAACTGCAAGTAAAACACAATTCGTGCACACTGACCGAAGCATTTATTTTATCCCAATACCATCACGTCTGCTAATATTTGCATTGAAGTGAATGCATCTAGACGCGATGATATCACAAATCAAATCACATTCCGGGAATTGAAAAACAAGTTGCAGCGATTTTTCGAAAACTATAGGTGACAGAATGGCTGTATTAAAAATTATTATTATTTTTTTTACAGAAGAATAAGTCTAATCATACGGTTTGCGCACGACGTCTTTCACTTGTTATACCAATTCCTAAAAGTATATATCATTCCTGTTTGTGTACAGCATATAAAAATTGCTTGAAACTTGGATATTCTTTATTTTCTGTAAGGTGAATTTCTTCACAAGGCCATTTGTATCCATTTAATAATACAGATCTGGTAAATTTAACTCTTTTTGCTGTGCGTTTCTCATCTTTACAATCAAATATAAAAATTATTGTAGATATTTTACATACCTCGATCAAAGCCGAACGATAATTCTCAATACAATTTTTCATTTCCTCGATTATTTCCATTAGTGTTCCCTAGTCTTCTCCGGTTGAACGAAAAGTCTCAAAATGTAGAATTCGGTTAAAATAAATGCTTCGGTGAGTGTGCATGCTTTAGATTCCATTTTTTTGATAGAACATTGAAACATACCAAAGAAACCACCGAAAATTTCAGTTACATTCGTTCAACAGCTTTTCTGTAATAAATTTCCATAGTTGTTAAAATCTCCATAAGAAAGCACTGCTCGGAATCTGTAACTTTATTCACCGAGTTGTGTATTCTTATAGGAGTTATTTCAATTTTGAATAACTTTTACAGGAAGACTAATGAACGAATCGACTTGAAATTTTCGGAGGTATGTTTTGTTAAGTCAAACGTTATGCCAAAAAAGATACAAATCCTTAACAATAATTTATAATGAAGAATTAAAAGTTGTAACGACCATAAGCTCGCCTATGTTATAGACAGCATTTTCAGTTTCCCCACTCGTTTTATAAAGGTAATAATAGTCATTTACTTATGCTGAAATTTTGTGAAAGTTATTATAGAATGCAACCTGTTGTTGAATACCCTGATTACAAGATGTCAATATGTTTTTGATGTATTTGGACACATGACTACATGTTTCTCGGTCTCTGTGTTAACTGATTATAACTAATAACTTTTTACTTCATAATACTATATCATTTAAGATCTACCTTTATAATTATGATTCGCAGGTATATTTTCCAAAAATCTGTCATTCATGGTTCAACCTAGGATATTTACTCCTTTTATTTTCATTATTTATTATCTTTTAATATTTGTATATTTCCTAATTCCTACATGAAAGTTCTGATCAGGGGCATCTTAAGAACTTTTGTGGCCCGGGGCTACATTTTTATTGTTTTGCCCTGAAATCCGTAATATTATAAGTATAGGGTGAAAGCCAGTAGCGCTTTTTAATTTGAACTGTAATACCTAACAAGTTCGTAAATAGGAATTTATTTCGGGAGGTGTATTGCTCAGAAAATAGCGTAAGTGGAAGGAAAACGATTCTTTACATTTTTAATTAAAAATGTACGACTGCAATATATTTATAAGGAAATCTTGAAGAAATATGTGATTTTTCTTTCCTTTTCCCCTCTTCCTTCTTATTTTTTCCCCATTTCGGGAGTTGTATGAACCCTAGAAACTCACCCCTTTATACGGCCTTGATTTTACGTAAATTAGTCGAATTTGTAACATTTGCTTTCCTAAAAATCTTATTTTTACACAATTTCATTTTATATAATTTTACTTTTTATTCTCCTGCTTGCGGGCCCCTAAATTTCGGAGCCCGGGGTTGCAGCCCCCCTAAGACGGGCCTGGTACAAATGTCCTTTTGGCGCACTTTAAACACTCATGAGTAGCTTTAATGATAAAAGCTGCCTTTGGTAAAGTTACTCTGAGTTCTTCTGGACCGTCATCAGCATATGCTGCGGAAAGAACGTCGAAAGTTGCGAACCAGTTTCAGAGAGAAGTGACAAAAACTGTGGTAAAGGATTTTGTAATACTAGCTACCACATTTATGTTGAAATTGCTTAAAATTTAGGAAGATTAAGCGAATTTAAAAACTTGTAACAAATAAAGAAAAAAATGGCATAACTTAATATGGATTCACTGTAAACAGTTTTTTAATGTCTACTTCAAGTTTTTACTATGTATGATGATATGTTGATCGAAAATTGTGAAAGTTGCGGCAGCCGCAAGAGTTTCCGAATTGTTTGTTTGTTTAATTAAAGAAATGGGTGCCGTGGTTCATCAAGGAATCTTTTACCCCGTTAAGAGTTCCCGAATTCGTTGAAAGTTGAAGTGTTTGAAATGAAAAATACTCTTATTTTTGTTGTTCCTTATAGCCTTACATAGTGTGCAGAAGTCATACTTTCTCATTCATTATGAAAGTTGCGGAAATTGTGACCACATCATGACGAACTGTCCTTACTTATGAGTAAAATGAAAGTTTACGTGAGCTTCCGTAGTACTTTTTAATCGCACACATTAGAGGCTTGACAGTAACAGTTACGTCAGAAAGTAGGTACTTCATATTGAAACAGTTACAATAAGTAATTATTTATTTATTGACTTGAATAACAATGAGGCATTGCCCCAAATACAATTAACACAATCATGAACACGTTGACTGCCACCATATAGGAGCAATATTTGCATATCATCCGAGACCACCGTTATATTAATTTTTGACCAAACAATTATTTTTATCCTGAAATACTGCAACTCAAAAGTCACATTTATTAACTTGGGCCAAACGAATATAATTACCATAAGAAAAGCACCATACAGTGGTCATTACCAGTGAGAGACAGGAGAAAAAACAAAACGACAGGCAGCATCGACGATTCCTCCGGCAGTCAACGCATTAAGACAACAGAAATATATAATATTAATGACATTACATGAATTATATGTGAACAATAAATGAAAGAGAGCAATAATTACTGGATTATTACATCTGTGCAATGAACAGCTTTTAAAATGTTCGTAAAAATAACGTGCCAAAATTGAGGACGAGAGTCGAGAAGGTCACGCAAGACGACGCAACTGGGCACTGGCGTCTACTAGCGAGCAAAAGTAAGCTATTGCCACAGAAAATTATGCACCAGCTGCTCAAACAAATTAATTTAACAGAAATCGCGATAACCGTAACTCCAAGTGGCAAGTTATGTATTAGTCGATTAGCAGACGACAGTTTCATGACCAGCCTCGTCCTCGATTATGAATGTGTAACAAATACCTACTGTACAATGTCAAATACAGTAACATATTCGCTAATAATATTGTAAACTGAGCTTTGTCCGTTTCGTGGAGAAAACTGTTACGAAACTGTTTTCGCTTGTCCGTTTCGTTAAAACATGTTTTCGTTTTGTCCGTTTGGTGGAGAAAACTGTTTTGTAACAGTTTTAAAACAACTTTTGTTGTTTCTC
>JAQFYR010000371.1:0-13315 GCA_034694985.1 Campodea silvestrii
TCCAAATAGCTGCGACTGTGAAAATTTATATTTCAAAAAAAAAAAAAAAAATGATGATGACTTGGAAACATAATATTGGGTGTTTGTTTAAGTGTGGCATTTTCTGCTGTAGATGAAGCACTTTGTTGAAGGCTACGAATATTTCTATTGATTTGCTATAATTGATTTTGAATGTATGATTGATCGGTATTTTGAGGCACGGTTGATTCAACTCTTCCTTTAACAGCTGTTACTCTATTGGAGATGTTCTCAAGTTTTTGATCTAAGGAGTTTAGAAACAGAAGATCAAACGCTACGTATGCTTTGAATGGAATATAGTTTATGCATTGTCAATACCATTGTTTTTCACCTTTTCTGGAGATGGTATGTCCACAAACTGATAATTGTGCCACTGCATACACATTACACACTTTATTATGACTGTCTTCGCCCCGGTTGAACATTTAGTTACCTAGATCTTCTGTAATGTCATCTGTTTTTTGTGTATTGTGAAGTTACCAATACTCTTCTAGGACATAATTTTCGACAAGATGGAACCAAAGCCGATGATAACTGCATGTTTAATGTTTTTGCAATGGAGTTTGAAAGTGTCACTACCTGAATACGTTATTGCGGAGGGTTTAATGGCGAGGAGAATGTGTGCTGTGCGTGTCGCGCTCTGATATGAATCCATAAAATTCGTAGTACTCGCGTGTTAATGTTGTCAGAAACAGTGATATTCATAACCGAAAAAAACATGGTGAGATTTCAGCGACAAATACTTTCGGAAATTATATAGCCGGTACTACTATAACATTTTGTATCGGTGCGGGTCTGCATAATTCAGTGCCATTATTTACACACCAGTTGAATATTGAAAAAAGATGATGCAAATGTGTTTATTCACACATGATATCTAAAAGTAGAAATTTATAATCATATTGCAAAAACAAAAATTTAGTTTTTGAGCCCTTTTCTGTATTGAGTTGATAAACATATGAGTCTGGGTTATGGGACTTTAGGGAGCAACTCAGCTTCCGTTTCTCGTATTTTAAATAGTACCATACTATAAATACCTGAATTGATATTATGATGCCAATTAACTTTGAATAATAATTATGTTATATTAATTGCCATAAAAAGTGAATTTCAAATGGTTCAGTTTGTCTAAGGCATGAAGTGCCTGAATTCTGAAGGATTTGGATTTGCAATGCTTTGTTTTCCTTGTGATATTGTTCTTCCAATCTTTTAATAAAGCAGATGGTAATTCAAGACAATAAAATACATGTAGATTATTATTAAATATATACATTAAAATGATTTATTAAATATTGTAATATAGTTTACATTAATTAAGAGTATACTATTATTTCCAAGGAAGTATAATATTTAAATAAAATGAATATAATGAACCTGAAGTAAGGAAGAACAGATTACAACTCCTTGTGTGATATAATCATCTTTTGGGAGCATAGGAGAGATATTAATTTATAAATATCGAAGCAATAATAATAATGACTTTGTATTATAATACCTCCTAAATAAACTTAAAATACTAGAAATAAAATCCAAGAATTATATTGATTAACTCACCAATTAAATTTAGCCTGCATCAAGAAAACTTATAAAGTTCTACTTACATTTCAAGTTGACAAAAGTCGAAGTACAATAAATATTTTGAGGAAATATCAGAGTTTTAACTATCGTGGAAACGATGTAGTAAACTACTACTCTCCATGTACTCCAATGGCGAGTTTATAAAGCAGTCTATATCAATTTAAAATGGCGTCTTAACTTCCCCGCAGTAGCAGTATGATTGACAAGTATATCAAACATGGGTGGCAGGTTAATTAGTGCTATAGCGGCGAAAAAAAAGAGAGATACATTATAGTAATGTTTTTACCAATAGTCTTTGGGTATTGCGAAATTAGCCCAGGTGTTTAAAAGGAGAAATGTTGATGGCTATAATTATATTTGTCTCTGAGAAGCCGATAGTTTTTCTGCACGAAATGGGATGTGAAGTATAAAAAATCAAAGGAAATTGAAATAGTGTGATTTGGTATTGTATCTTTGAATGATATTAAATATCGTCACAATACATTTGGAAGGCACGCCACATTACACCATCTCTTACAATCTTCACACCCCAGAAAGTTTTGTTTTGCTATTTTTTTTCTTTATTGCAGTTTTCACAGTTCCATCTTTCTGGAAAGCACCAACAGCGTCCGAGGAGTGGACTGGATTATTTGCAATTGAATTATTTTCGGCAGTTACATTTTGATTTATTATTGAGATAAACTCTGCAACAGTCAAAAATAAAATATTTACAATTATCAAAATAAATTATAGTTGCATAGGCGTGTCGGCCTAAAATAAATTAAAATAACCCGGCTAAAGTTTTTTTAATTATGAAAATTTCAGGCTTTTACGCAAAATATTAATTTAATTCGGCATTCGAATCGCTTACAATGGAATTATTAAAGATAAAAAAATTATGTTGAACGTTTTTCATTTCTAAATATAGTAATTTTTTTTATAACACTGCCATACTCACATCTTAAAAGATGTTGCTCCATTCGGGAGTCTTAAGGTACTCCGGTTGTTGATATCTTGCATCTTAATCTTTCGAGAAATAAGATTTTTGCCTTTATCCTTTTCACACTTCTCGCTTTCATGCGTTTATTCCAACTAACTTATTTTTTATTTATAATCAAATGCCTCCCCCTAGCGATTGGCTATTACTTATAAATCAAACGGGAAAGGCCAAGAACTAATGGAAACATAAGAATATAATGTAAATATCGCCTGCTGCATAGACGCCCCCTTCCTCTTCTCGGCCCGAACAGAGGAAGTACGCCCGTGCAGCAGACCAAGAATGGAACCAAAAAAAAAACTAACTATGAATTTACTAGTTATCACCAGAGACTACGACTCTTATCAAACGGAGGGACAAACAGTTAATGAATTACATCTTGGAAATATCTTCGCAACTTGTGATGAAGGAGGATTCGGGAATAATTATGATTTCCATTTCAGGTGGGGCAGACAAAATCGGACAACTTGACGTACGCCTACCAAGACTGGATCTACCCGATTCAAGTATAGAGGACACCGCCGCCTTCCGTCCGGGAAACTCCAAACAAAGCAGCTTGAAATGTTCGATACATAAATCGTAGTATTTCTGAAACCATCTACGAAGCTCCTCCTCCATTTCATCCGGTCCAAATCCAGCAACATATTCTTGCCAACTTTTGCGATCCACCAACGCAGCATCCTCCATGAAATTGGCTGCAGATGCACAAGTCGACATATCCGATCCTGAGCTAAAACGAATTAGGTCACTCTCTGCTGAAAAATAACCCGCACCAGGAATTTCGATGCGTAAATCAGGAGCAGACTCTTGAACTTCCTCCAAAGGATTGCCGACCACTACGCTACTACTTTCAGGGTCATCCTCCTGTAGTGTACTCGACGTAACCACCGATGAACACGTTACCATAGAACCACTTGCCTGATCCGGGTCCCGGGGTAGCAATGCTAAACAACCACGCCACATTGTGCTCCGCCAGTCCTTGATGGTCTGGATGCCAAATTCATCCATGGCGAGATATATTGTCGCATATTTAAGAGGACAGAACCTCATTAGGTGGTCGTCCTTCATCCGGCAAAAATGGCATTCACCACAACTGTGCTCGATGAGGAGTCCCGTTGACGGTCTAGCAAATACCACTCCTTCATTCGTTACGTATAGTAGATCGTTATAATATCGGTTGTATCCTTTCGCTGCTATCCCCAATGGAGCGTATCCTTTACGCTAGTAATTAGTTATCAGCGTCGGGGTGGCGTAGCGGTACTCCTTAAAATCCGATGGCAGCACCCTGAAAAGAGAGAACCCAGATATACTAATTGTATATAAAAATTTACGTATTAAACTCCGGAAAATCCTGTTAAATGAAATCAAAATAAAGATCTTTTAATTATAAAAACCTTCATCCACTTGATGATGTGATTTTATCAAGGAATTATAAAATGGGAAGTTATAAATAAAATATTTTATTCTTAAAATAAAAAAAATTAAGAATAATAAAAACAGTGAAAATTAGGAACATCGGAAGCGTGTTCCTAATCAAAGATCATACTATAACCAATATTACTTTTAGTTATACTTGAGTAAAAAGCGAAACTGTCAACCTTTTCGTTTCCGGAAATACCATTGTGACCTTTTACATGTTCTATAATACTATCAGTTTCTTTTAATAGGATCCGAACAGTTTTTATAATAGGTAAATTCTGAAGTGGTTTATTTTCGTAAGTTTTATAACCATTACTTTCCCACTTTTCAAACCAAGAAGTAACAGAATTCACAGCATAAACTGAATCGGAAAAAATATGAAGTGGACCGATCTTATAATGTATGGACATGGTCAAACAAAGGAATATGGCGTAAAGTTCCAAATAATTATTGGAAAAATATTTGCTCACATAATGTCCGGTGTTTAGTAGATGTTTATCTGTAAAAAATAATCCTATACTGCCTTCGCCGGGACCTGAAGGTCGACCCAGTCGCGAACCATCTGTAAAACAAATCGCTGAACCTTCTTCATCTCTCTCATAGATGGCGGTGAGTGCTCCGTTACCGTCAAACTCTTGCATGGCATATTCGGTACGTCTATAATCAGCTGGGCTAACCTCGGAAAAATATAACTGATGTATTATTTTATTTATATATTTATTTTTTCAGAAAAAGCAGGAAATTTCATATCAGTAAAAGGGAGGTAAACAAAACGATAGGCATTTGTGTTGTTTACTGTTACAATAAGTAGTATTTGTCTCCTATGCCATATCTGAAACAGTAAAGGATTCCTAACTTGATTGTCTTATTAGATTAAAGACAAACAATACAATGTTTCATTGTGGTGTGTAGCACTCTATGCATAGTTTTCTATCTTATTTTATTCATTTTTTTTGCTTTGTTTTTGTAATTGGATAATAAAGAGACTCTGGAAATGTGCTTATTTTTACCAATTTCATCATTAATATACAAAATTTCTAAGTATTTATATTTTTCAACAGTCAAATTCAAGTGATAATATCCTACCAATATTCAATTATCTTTGAAGGGATAAGTTGTGTAATAAAATAAATATAATAAGACTGATCAATGTCATAAAAATACTTTAAAGGAAAAAAAAAAGAAACTTACATATATATGGTCTTTTCATTCCTCTCATTTGCTTTGGTATGAATTTTATGGCCTTCGGTAGTGTGGGGGTTATGAAGAGTGGACGATTTTGTCTTGAGGTGGTGACTTTCTTATGAGTTTTTGAGGTGGTTGCTTGACGAGGTGCTGGTAGGGGGGAAACCTGTCCACCAACAGTTGCAATGTCATGAAACAAACTGTAGCATTCCCTACAATAGTTCCTACCATCAACACTGTAAAAAAATGAAATGAAAATAAATTATAAAATAGACGCTTTCATTACTAAGATTCCATAAAGTTTTATTTCAGTTGTTTAATAATGAAAATAAAAGAAATGAATCACGAGAATAAAAATAATAAATTGAATGATGAGAATAAAAATTTTAGTTAGTAGCTAAATAAAAAATAAAATAAAATGGAAAAAAAACATGAAAATGTATATAAGTATAATGTTGTTCACATACCTTGTATAGAAAATCGCAGTAGTTTTGTTAAATATATCACTGCATGTTTCACAATGTGCCATTTTTTATATATTGTGTAAGAAATGATACTGATGTTAAAAATGACTCATCCACAAACATTTTAACATTTATCCAAGGGTCACTAGATGCATGAAATAAGTCATATTAGAAACAATACTAAAATATTTACCCCCCTGATCAGAAAAGTATTCTCCACAGGTATGAAGCGGCCCTGCCGAAGTGACGAACTCATGAATGCAGAACTCATCAATGAATTTCGGAAATTTACCCAAAATATGAACAATAATTGAAAACATGTACCTAAAAGAAATCAACTAACCAGAAAATTATTCACTAAGAAACGATTGAAAAGAGAAACCATATCGTGCAAAAACTCCTCAGTTAGCACGTATCATTTAAAATATATATATATTTTAAGCATAATGAGATTGAAGGACTGTTTACGTCATGGACGATTACATCCATTTTTATCACAACTTTCAAATCAGCAATATATTTTGTTGCCCTCTCATCACTATAAACATCCTTTCATCACACTATAAAATCCTCTCATCACAAATATCCCTGGAAAACTCAACAATTCACATTTTCATAATTAACTTCTTCTTGTTAATCCTTTTGATCGGAAATCGTTCGGACAGTCTACAAGTGCTTTTAGAAAACGTTTATGGGCTTCTCCTTTCCAAACCGATAAACATCACGTCTTCTAAGCTTTGGTAACAGTTAGGCGCTCGTTCAGTTTGTGGATGTATCCTGAAGTTTTCGTATTTTGCTACCCGAAAGTGGTCTATTCGTTTCAAAGCATCGAGACCCACTCGTTGACCGTCACTTACTGCTTTTCAAGTATTTCACTTCAGAAATAATTCCTAGTTGTCTTGATAGATCCCGTATTGGCTTGTAAAATAGCATTATTACTTGTAGAAGCAGCTTGGTTGTTATAAGGTACCGTTAAGAGGAAGATTATTAATACCATACCACATTAGTACTAATTATAAAAAAAGTATCGAACTAAAAAAACTAAACAAAGGAAAATAAATCACTTTGATTGAGCCCTTCGTCGTTTGAACTATCACAATGTCGAATTTACATATTAATTTCTGCTGTTATCATGGAAGGCAATTAAAAGGAATATATGCTAAACAAACTCAATTAATAAGACCAACAACAATAACTTTAACTCCTTTATCTTACTATCCTTCTCTAAGTTCAACTGTTCTGTCTCCTTCAGTCTATCTCTTTCAGCTTCTGCGCCCTCGGGTCTTGCTTTCCACTCCTGAATGGTCTCCCCTCCACACACTATCTTACTGCAGACCTTTGCTCCCACATACTTCACTAACCCCTTAAACTAATTGTTCCCTTAACTGATTTTCCTTTTCTTTGTCTCTTCCTTCCTCTTTACCCAAGACAGACTTCGTTCGTTTGCGTTGTCTCTCTGGATCTCCGCGAATAGTCCTTCTATGTAAAATGCTACTGGACACAAGACCATATGAACAAGTACATTCTGCACCCCACCTAACCCATCGATTGCATTCCCATTCTACTCCCTCCCTCAGTCTCTTATCCTTGAAATAAAGTATTGTGTCAGAAGTAATCTGTACCTATTATATTAGAAGCAATTATGGAAAAAAATCTTACTTGAATGCGGTCATTGTAGTGAAACCATCAGCCCATAATTCTGGAAGCTCGGAAGGAACGCTCCACTGAGTTCATCAATGGAAGTTCAAAATCGCTGTGAACAATGCTCGGGTTGCAACCAGAAATCTCTTTCGGGAAGTGTTAGTCTTATCGTATACAAATTGTAGTCGTCTTGTCATAAGTACATACACGCACGCAACTGCCCAGATAAAAATAATAAGTAATCAATAACAATTTAGCACACAAAACGGAGGAATTTATCGTTAAATGTAGAGCTCCATGTGTTTCATTTGTAAGAAGTTTTGAAAAAAAAAAGAAAAAAAAATTGTCCAGTTTGTAGTTGTTCTAAATACATTACAATGTCCGATAATAACCAATCAAAACGTTAATCAGTATTAATGATAAAAGGGCTAGAATTATCCTGCGTATGTACAACATATTTGGTACAATTACTACACCATGAATAGTAAATCATGGGTACACAATACAAAAAAAAATGGTGCAATATTATTTCATTATTAACTTTGCTGTGATGGAGCACAATGAGGACTTTCTTTTAACAACTTGGACCAATCCTACACTGACAACTTAGGATTAGAGAAAGCGGTTAGCAGGGTAATTGACGGAAATGGTATTTGATTATTGTGATGGGAATTATCTGTTTCGGTCCTATCGACAGCTTAACTTCGTCCTTGGGTGCTTTTGCTTTGAAAATAGGCTTTACTCGTTTTTTGGAAACGGGCGCGACCCATTTGGGACTAATGGATTATCCTTGGAGACGTTTCTTCACATTTATTTCTACTACCCAGTACCACAAGTGTTATGTTCCTACTAATACTTTTGAACCTGTTCAAAATAAGAAAAATATTTCCACAATTTGTGAGAATTTATTTTAGACTTTGGTACATCACTTCAGGTTTTCGAAACGTCTAAAGTAAAAATGGCTTCCGGAAAGGTTCGGCATGTGACCGCGGTTTCGTCCCTTCAGGACTCATAAGGTATGCTGACACTGCTGTGGCTTTGAATCCCTAATACTGGGCTTTCAGTGCACATGTCTGTACCACTAGACCACGCTAGTCAGACGAACATCAACAACTCAAAGGTGGTATATACGGTAGAGGGTCTACGACACTCATTGCGTTTACTTTGTACGAGTTTTTGAATTATAAAACCACCAATATAGTGCAAGATGTATTATATGCATTAGTGTATTCATGCTAATTATTTTGCTCTTCATCTCAACTCCTTCTGTTAACATGCGTCTTCCACTGTATGTAACTTCTTGTATTGATATATATCTTGGCGGTAATAAATAGTCCTATAATTTCATTATGCCTTCCTCTGCTACTTTGGTTCAATAAATGTTGGTAATCTACTTCAACAAGTACTAATAAACATAAAATTACGTAAGTAGGAAAATCATCATAAAGTGTGGAAGTTAATGACTCGCAGAATTCTGAACTCCATAATTCGGCAGTGCTGATTAATTTGTTGTTCAATTATCACTTGTGATTCACGTTACGATTACTTTATTCTTTATTATCAGACTTTCATAACAACAGGCATAACACCCAGTACAGTTAGTCAATAATGAATACAATTACACAGTGTAAAAGAAAACTATTATGGATCGAATTTAATATTGGAGAGGTACACAAGTAATAATAATTATAATAATAACAACAAATATTCTCCCCGAATGTGAATCACAACATGTACAGAAGAAAATCTTAACAATATTCTTTTACAGATTTGTTCAATTAGGAACATGAAAATGACATAAACATTCTCTATTTTTACAAATAATTGAACACTGTTTCGATATTACCAAGACAGTAATTCTTAAATAATGTTGGACCATAGTTAAGAAGATCGTAGATATTTACATTTGTGTCACTGCATAACTGATTAAAAAGTACCTGGGACCGTCTCATAATACACGCACTTTCAATAGCATTGGAAACTCTCGGGATGAAAAACGGAAGAGATCTACGTGTTCTCATATCAGGTACCTGAAAGTTTATTAAGTTTAAGAGATACGGCGATGAAGTTTTTTCATTGATAACGTTGTAGGTAAATTTAAGGAGATTTGTGCTGTAAAAAACATCTACTGGCGTCATATCGAGTAAATTGCAGAGATTGAGGTAATCATGTCTGTGATATTCAACCCCAGTTTTAAAGCAAATGTATTGAATAAACTGTTTTTGAATAGATTCAATATCGCTTTGCTGCTGTTTGGTATGCGGGTACCATATGGGTAAGCAGTAATTGATATGAGAACGCACCAATGAATTGTAAAGTACTTGCAGCGTGTGAATGTTATTAAAGAATTCTGTGTTTCTTTTAATAAAGCCTAATGCCCTAGAAGCTTTTCTGATAACTGCATTTATATGAGAGGTAAATCAAAAAGCAGATTGGATAATTATGCCCAAATCTTTTATTTCATTAACAGTTTCAAGTGACTCCCCGTTTAAGGAATAAGAAGTGTTGGAATTTTTCTTTTGACCCACTGATAGTACTTTACCAGTTCTTCGATTTTGCCCAAAGTTCTCCGATTTTGCCCAAATCTTGCAGAATGTACAAGACTGTGATCTTTATCAAAAACTATTTTCCGTTTTCAAAAATATGTACTATTGCTGAAGTTATAGGGAGTGGAAACTGCTCCTCATGCACTTTTAGTAGCCATAGATATAGATTTAATGATCATTATTATTATATCGATTGATAAACTGAAGGTATGGATAAGAGTTATTGTCAAATTTCGGTCTATTTCCATAGTATCTTAAGGGGCGAAAATTAAACAGCGAATACATGTTTATAAAAATCACTCACTAGGTTACATATATAGGAACTGGCTTGGCAAATAGAGTTGCTTTCTCATAACTTGTAATTATAAAATGCTGCTAACTTTTGAAAAATATATATATCCCTATGCGTTTCATGCAAATTTCAATTTTTCAAAATACTGTTCGTGATAAAAAAAAATGTACAAAAATAAAATGTACAGCACAATAATATTGTAATAGAACACACTACTTCGCCGAGTAAAATTGATATGCGGCTGCTTCGACCGAAATACGTACCATGGCGACGGCTCAGAAGTCAGAACTGGCTGAACCAAGCGAGATATTTTTTTTTTATTTTTTTTAATAGATTGTACTCTTCTAATTAAGGGTTTAGAACAATGGTTATTAAAAGTGCCGGCCACAGCTGTGGCTTCGCGCCGACTCACTGCTCCGCTGTGCTTGAGTTTTTTGAGTGGTGGCTGCACATGAGGCTATAATGAAGCCTAATATACAATTATTATTTTCCGTATTTTGCGTTTCACATCCATTTCCCTTATTTTGGGTTTCACCTTTGTGGTGAACTCGAACAAAGTTATTTTTCATTTGTGTAGGTTCCCTCATTTAGGAATATTACCGAAAATATTATTCTAGACTCTAGACCACATAACTGTTTAATAATAACACGTAACTGTGAATGTTATTTCTTTGTAGCATTATTAAGAAACTGGTATTTGTTACATTGATGAAAAAATGCTAACTCTTGAAATAAAATTAACCATCCATTTTTCAAAGACATACAATCGAATATGTCTGTCAGTTAACACATATTCGACATTCATCTTGGATGCAACACTTGGAATGTTTTAGTATTACAGCTTAATGAATAATTATAATATGCAAATATAAGCACGGAAACGAGACGAAGTTTCAGTTACTTTCAGCCTCATGTAAGTTTGGACTACAAAAGTTTTTGTTTCGACTACTTTAGTTGCCGTCTAGTCTAAAGTCTTTGAGTTTCAGGGGAAAATATTAAAAAACATGAGAAACGCAAAAAGGAAGGTTTACAAAATAATATTTTTTACGGATACAACATTAAAAATGACAAAAATAATTAGGAAATTATAGATTTAGAAAAAATGATAATAATAAAAATCGAAATGAACTTAAGAAAGCAATTTAATAAAAGTCGAATCTTACTATCTCGAAAATTAAGGATATTGTTTTCCACTTTAGACGAAACTGCATAAGTACAATAAAATTCACCATTATAGTGTTTCCTATTAATAATTTGTAACATCAATTATTTTACAAAACTTTGTTCCTAATGTTACCTGCATTGTAAGGTTGTCGAATTTTAAGAATTACTGAAATGTATCCATATATGCAGCGAATTTAGATGTAAGTACATGTAAAGTTTATGTTACATGTAAAGTTTATTCATGTAATATACATGTAAAGTTTATGTTAGTACGTGTACCAAAATAATAAAACATAACGTTATCTTGTAACTTCCAAATCTCAAAACAATTGCCTAAAAAGAAAGGTTCTAAAGGTTTCAATTAATTATATTAAAGATCACTAGCCTACTAGTTGTACTCTCTGATATTATATACTATAAATAAGAAACTAATTAAGCTACAGAATCTCTCTTAATTCTTTTTCAAAAGAGAAGAAAATAATATTCAGGACCTAATCCAACAGTTTGATCTTGCGGAAGTATGATAGTTTTCTCTTGATGCCTGAAAATATGTATCTGTTATATTTGGACTGTCTGTAATGATTCAGGACTCTTGACTTGTCGGTGGAAATTAGTGAAGCCCTGATAATATGCGACGATTCGTTTTCACTTACATATGCGGAAAGTGCCCAAAATGGCGCTTTCCTTCATGTTTATTTTGTCATTGCCATTTTAAAAAAATAGGCTACCAAATTTTTTTCCAAAAGAAATCCCAAGTAGGTTTTTTGAACACACAAAGGTCCCCTAAATTTCTGTTTGGGAATTTTCCTTAATCGTTGATAAATGAAAAAAAAAACAGTTTTCCCTAAATATCTCGTCAAGTGCTCATTTTGTTAGTGAAAATTTTGAAAACGTATCCTGTCTTCAACATTTTTCTTTTCGAACCAGAGAATTTGAAGGATAAACCAAACTACTGTGGAGTTAGAAACCCGGAAGAACAAAAAAATACCCTCAAATAACTTCAAAACTGCTTACCAGTTAACGTAATGTGTTATCCTATTTTTTTATTGTTATTATTATCTGACATTGTAATAATATAATTTTCATGGAGAACTGCACATCAGGCACTGAAAATTTCAGATATTTCGATTGTCAACAATATTTTGGATATTATCAATTTGGATCAGCAATTGGAAAATAAAAGTTTCACGTAGAAGTCAGTTGCAGAGTTTTAAAAAATTTCGAATTAATGACATGAAAAGTTTTCTATATCCAACCTTAGTACATGTTAATCAAATTGAGATTTTTTAAAACAAACTGCCGCTGGAAATCAAATGTTGATAATATCGTTGAAAAAGATAACTGAACTAAAATAAGAGGAATGTTATACATTGCATAGACGATAGTCCAAGTATCTTTAAAGAAATATAAAACCAGAGTTTCATTCATTTTTTTATAATTTTATAATACTGACGTCGATGAGTTTTATACTATTAATGTTTTCATGATTGGCATTTAAATGGATCAAAGAGCAAAACTCGATCTCTTTGAGTATTTAGAGTTCTGACATTCAGAATTTTTATGAGGAGATATTTAATCATCTGTACGGGCAGAAACACATTTTCGTGGCAAAAGCAGATTACTATCAAATTGCAAACATATATAATTATACACAGTACTGGAAAATCAGGTGTGCAATTCTTAAGCAGATCTTACCAAACCTAGACAAAACCTGGCCTGCTAATGTAATTTTCATCTGCCCCAACTGAATAAGGGCTTTAATTATGTAAATATTGTACTGAATATTAGAGGATTATAGGATCAAGCAGACGGGTGTTTTACCACCCTTTAGCGCCTCAGGTGACTACTTTCACCTATGTTTGGAAGCAATGGGTATGGGAAGGTTCGGCATGCGACCGCGGTTACGTCCCTTCAGGACTCATCATAAGGCATGCTGCACTGGCTACAGTTTTTAGGCCACTAATACGGGCCTTTTATCTGTAGCGTCAACCGTCTGTGCCCACAGACTGTTGACGAAAACACCAGTACTAAC
>JAQFYR010000372.1:0-13311 GCA_034694985.1 Campodea silvestrii
CCTTATTACAGAAAATATCTTACAGGAACCCTTTCGCACTTTCTTTTATGTAGATGCCGCCATGGAAATTAATATAACAAAATTGTAAGTCACCTCATGTTATATACTAATATAATAGCTATAGCGTATAGCTATTCCATAACACTTTTAAAAAATTATAAGTCACACCGAGGAACTAATTGACCGAATTTATGCACGAAGTGTCCACTGAAAAAGAAAGTATATATAGTATGAAAATACGAGTAATCTAGTACGAAAATAAAATATATACACATGAAGAAATACATACCAGCGTATACAATATAATACGATTTTTTTTCTACAGTAGATTACAGATGATTACCTTTGATATTGCTCTGAATGTCTGTGCTGAAATTTCGTCTCCGTCAACTATCCGCACTGAAATTTCAAAAAAAAAAATCGATACTACCGCGGTAATTCTACAATAAACCACAAAGCATGTTTCGCTCTTTCGCATAATTATAACTGTAGAAAAGAAGAGAGTTCACGTGCAGGACTATTTTCGAAAAGCACAATTGCTGGAACGCACAATTTATTCCATATAAATAAAATTTAAATATATCTATGAAAGCAGTGGACAAAGTCGTTATTTATGTCTTACCTTGTAAATGTGAATACGTTTTCCTTGATAACTGAACCTATAATCTTTTCAATTGAACCATTTACGTTACTCTTGGAAGTTGCTTAAGTAAATATTAGTATCAATCTGATTTATCCCCACCTGCTATGGGATTTAATTTACTTCTGTTTTTTTCAAATGATCCTGATTTGTTTGCAAATACAAAATGAATTATATTCTAATAAACTAAATAAGCTTACATACACTAGGAGAGAATACTGTGGAATGGCAGAATAAAAATGGTTCAATATCGTAGCAAAGTAAGAAGTCGATAATGTTACTTTGCTAATGTATATTTTGACATTATTCTCAGAAGTCTTCAACACAAGTATCTCGAATATCATTACCACTTTTAACTGCTTATAGTAATGGTTCATGTTTCTATAGGGAATGCCTTTAATGTATTTTGCTAATGTACTTCAACATCATTATAATTTTAAACTACATACTTAAAAATATCATTATGGCCATTTGCAGTTAGATTTTTACGTATTATATTTACCGTTATAAGTAGTCGTCGTAGTCTAATGATACGAGGTTAGAATGAAGTGAAAGTGGCTCCTTATCTGATTCCAGGATGGGGGTTGAAAAACGTATCCCGCCCCAAATAAAAATATCTTTTAAAAACTCCTTTGGTTCACCAAGCCTCATGTAAATGTATATCCAGGGTTCGCACCCTAGATGTAAAGGCCTGTTGGAGCATAATGATGACCACATTATTTCCAAACTCTGTTGGAGATCAAGAGACACACACAATTCAGGCGTGCTATCTATTAGGAGATGGGAAACCTTTACTAATACTGAAGGAAATAAATAATAATCACCGTCATTGTGGGAGAGGAAACAACAGTCAATAATTTTGAGAAATATTGACTCGATCAACTTTAAAATGGAATTAAAAGAAACCTTTATCACCGCTTAACCCCATTTTCAATTTCGTTGAAATACACTTTCTCTGCTTCATACCGCAATAAAAATTACAACCTTCACTACACAATAAATAATTTTCTTCCAAATAATATGGAACATATGCGACAAAATCTCACCTTGTTGTCTTAATATACCAACATAGGCATCGAGGCATAGACTTTGTAATTTCGATTTCGACGCTATCATCTTCGTGGCAAAATAATTAATAAGTTAAAATTGATATAAAATAATCAGGTAGTGGTCGAAAGAAGACAAATAAAGCCATTTACGGACAACGTCAGAACGGAATTGAGATACGTAGGAGATTTTGTTCCGTTCCGATTCGAACCGATGTGATGTGCGGTCTTCCACTTATATTAATGCATGAAATATTTCTGTTAGTTTCCGTTCAGATGTATTGTAGTAGATGAGATACTTTATTTAGTCAGTTTACTTCGGTTTTGTCTTTGTGCTTATTTAGATCCGATAATAATGCGAAGAGATTCACCAGTCACTACTTACATGTATTATATACTTGTATATTGTCTTTGAGAATGGTTTAAAGCAAAATTATATAAATGTCAGTGTTGGCTCCGGAAAAGATCAATAGAACTTATATGAATAATAACCACTTTCAAAAATAACCCAAAAACAACACACAAAAAAACAAAGTATAGCTTCCGAAACCCATGAAGATAATTAGCACTTATATGGATCTGTGGGAATACATTTCTCGAAATAATTGAACTGGTTGATATTCTATTCCTGAAAAATTATCACTTTAAAAATATGCATAATGGAATAGTGGCCCAAGCTTGCCTGATGAGCCCTAACGGGGCGAAACCGCGCGGTCGCAAGCCGTTAGGCGAAAGTAGTGCCCCGTGGGGTTAAAGAGTGGTAATACACTCGGCTACTGGATCATGTATTCATCTGATAATTAGTGCAAATATTTAAATGTGAATATTCAACCAATGACTGACTAATCGTGTTCAGGCTCAGCCAATCACGGCTTAATCGTATATCAACAGCGAAATTTCAGCAATTTATCAGTAAAATATCAAAAATGCTTCTAAGAGTGTGTTTCCACAGTTCTTTATAGGTTTAAGTGATATTTCGTTAACCTAAATATACTATTTATGTGAAATTTACCTTCAAAATAGAACCTTCACATAATGTTATTTAAGTTAAATAAAATTGTTAAAGCAGGGAAATATTAGTCATACTTTTTTTCTGAACTTACCATTATGTTATCGACGCGAATAGGGCAGGATAATCTTTACAGGAGTTTGTTAATAAAATGGTTTTATTGACAATGTAAATTTCTCAGGAAAATCTCAATATCTTAAAAGAACAATCAGCGTGTACATTTAACTACTCTAGTATAAATGATCAGGGGAAGGTAGATTAAAATAAAAGTACAAGCGCTATTCACACGAGTAAATAAAATCGGTTCTCCTAACTCTTTCATTTTATTTACCGAAAATATAAAATTGGCCAACATATTGGCAGCACGGAAAACAAAGTGATAATCATACACATAGTTTTGTTTTGCTCTCACATTACTAATAACTTAAAACAATTCACAATTTATTATGTTTTATATTTCGATCTATGACAGTCGGTAGAATACCTCAATTCTAGAAGGAGAACTACTCCAAATTGTCATAAAGCGGTCAACGTTGTAAATACAGTGATACGTCGTTTTCCTATAAATGCTATGAAAACAGCTAAAATTGTCAAAAAAAAACACGCTAAATAAATTCCCACTAGCTCAATTCGGGCACCGGCGGCCTCCGATTTCACAATGAATTCGCCATTGGTCCCCTCAGGGGCTAATTGGTGGTAAAACATCTATATATTGAACAACACTATGTTCCTCAAATAATCTGTGCATAATTATATATAATCCTACGGTGTGTGTGTGTCTGTCTGAAACGAACGTTTTTCCGAAACTACCGATCGGATTTCGATCATTTTGGTACGCACGTGTTCGGGTGTTCATGAAAACCGGTCGGATCGATTTTCAGACTTCAATTCAATTATTTAACCGATTTCGATTAAAATTCCTGAATTTACTCGAAAATCTATATATTCTCTATAAAATCCTACTGTGTGTGTATATCTGGAATATACGTTTCTCGAAATCTACAGATCGGATTTCAATAATTTTGATACGCCTGTGTTTGAGCGTTCATGGGAACAGGTCGGATCGATTCTTAGACTTCGATTCGACTTTTGACAGAATTCGACTAAAATCCGTGAATTGACATGTAAAACATTCAGCATATCTGTATGTAATCCTTACAATGTGTGTTTGAAACTTGCCTTTCTCGAAACTATCGATCCAATTTAGATCATTTTGATACGCACGTGTTCGGGTATTCATGAGAACCGGTCGGATCGATTCTCAGAATTCGATTCGACTTTCCGGCCGAATTTGACTAAAATTCGTGAATTGACATAAAAATCTACAGCATGTTTGCATAGGAAACGCTTTTTTTCTCGGATAATGATAATTTTGGTATGCATGTGTTCGGATGTTAATGAATACCAGTATGATCGCTTCTCAGTTACGAATTCGACAATTTGACCGATTACAACTCACGTTCGTGAATTGACCTGGAAAAAATCTAAGCATACAATACCACGGTGTTTGTAGGTGTGGGTGACTGACACGGTAATTTCTCGAAAACAATCAAATGTATAAAAAAAATTCGGCGCGGCCGAAATCGAAATGAAAAATATTTTTTCCTTGTTTAACGAAATTAAAATATTGAGCTAATTCCATAACACTGTAACATGACTACATTGATTACTGCACAATGTGGTGTAGTGATGACCAATCTATCAACTTTAGAAGGTTTCGTTGATTTTCTTCGTTTGTCTCCTTTTGGTATGCCTGCTATTGGATCGACAGAATTTCTCGATTCAAATATAACTTTGTTACTGCTGAAATCCAAGGTAAATAAGAATAACTTTTGACGTACATTACTTCTTTCACTTCCATTTTTGAGAAATGTAATTGTCACTTTTCTCTTCCTTACTACATTATGTACGCCTGAAACAAATATCGCGTTACGTGATTTGGTGTGTCGATATTAATGTATAAATTTAATATTTATATTAGTTGACAATTAGGTGTTGATAAAGAAAGTGAATAAAAAAACTATGAAATGGAAGAAATCAATTATAATGACTAATCAAATGATAGTACTTCATTGAAAATTCAGACTCGAATCAATCTTGTTGTAGCAGCTGCGATTTATTCTATAAGAAATGGACTCCGAGCATAATCAATTTAATGGCAATATTAATCTAATGTAATTATCATCTGTAATATTCCATATCCTTACATATTTACCGTCTGTTGACACGTGAAGTATCATTTCCCCATAATGGATTGGAAACCAGGAGTATCGTCAGTAAGGAGAGATTTGGCTAATCGGTTTGGCTTTCGCTGAACCACTTTCGTACCAAGTTTAACATCACATAAAACCATCATGCCGATGTTGTCGTCGTTGCTTGTAGCATTGCAGTATTTTGCTGCATAATCTTTCCATGTTGTCGTCGTTGCTTGTAGCATTGCAGTATTTTGAAACGCTCATCTTTCCATCAGTATTTTCTTTTAACAGTACGCATTGTAGATTAAGTGATTATGACTCTTTCAATAAAACCCAAATTGCATCGACTGTGGAAGAACAAGATTAACCCTGAGGATAAATCCAGATAAATTATTCTCTGGATGCTTTTAGTTGGAGGTTTGTTGTTATAAGTGTTCTAAGAACCCCTGCAATACGGAAAATGGAAAAGAAAATCTCTACATATGAACATTTTATTAAGCACTGTATAAACGTATTTTTTCTGAAGGATATTATGAATAAATAATATACCAAAAAATCAACACAAACATGTATATGTATTGAATATTAAATCAAATCATTTTAACAATGTGATACGAAAGGGTCCTGCATTTTGTGTGCTTTTAATTCAAATAATATATATTAATTATATCAATTTGTGAAGTATTTTCCGAACAATTTGTATCTAATCATTATATTATAATTAATGAATCATATATTGAAGGCAGGAATAATATTGTGCACTAGAGTTTTACTTTGTTCCCGTCGACCCGAAACCCTTAAACCTCTGACTGTCACATCAAAACCCTGATCTCACAGGGATTCGATTCCGAAAACTTTAAAATTGCTAGTTGTGCTATGCTTTCTCCTCGTACAACAGTGCACGGTACTTTCGAATTGTTTATTAGCAACACATGCACTTCACCAACATATCTATGACATCATTGAGGGTATTGAAAGGCAAAACTAGACTACGATTATTTGACCATAATAATGTTCCGGGATTGGAAGGCAAGTCCAGTGGGAAAAAAATATTATTTCACCGGGAGGAGGGGGGTAATTTCAGACACTCTACTTCTCAAATCATAGTTTGCAGAATGCAGATCCTACAGTTAATTTTTCGGGAGCACGGCCTTCACTGGTTACACTTTTAAAGAAGAACATAATAATTATAATGTCGTCGAATCTGGAGCAAGTCTAAAATTTCGAATAACTGTGGAATTATTTCTTATTGGATGAAATCTTGCGTACCGGTAGTAATGAATTTCGATATCGTCTTGAGCAGTTGCCAGTCTTCTTAAAACAAATGCCAGCAGAACGAAGTGATCAAACGCGAGTAAACAGTAGGTAGGGTGCACATCCACAAATAAATTAAATTCGTGAAAAATGTCTTTTAAATGTTCATAAAGTGCAACACTTAAATTAAATCGATCATGCAATTTCGGCTTTAGTGTGTAGCGAAATGACTCACAATGTTGATTTTGATCATTCATAATATACTAGCGTACATTTTGAAATAAGCAGGGCGTTTGATGTTATAGAATTAATGTTTCACAATTGAAGGAAAATGCCGAAATTGTAGAAATGCCGGAAGTCCAAAATAGATAAAAGGATCCAAAGAATATAAACAAAAGTACAATAAATGTAAGCCATACGGCTATAGACGAAATATCTTTAAACAAAGAATAGCCAAAAAAAATAAAGAAAATGCTGCAAAAACTTATTCCATTCGGGAAAAATTGACAAATGGAAAAAAATAAAGAAAAAAAAACTAAGTTTGGGAATCAGTGACGTTCTTTGATAACACTGCTGTGATAGCTTCAACTTTCAAGCCGGAACGAAATACACATTCAGTAGCACAAGTAAGAGTAATGCGTTCGGAACTAAGAGTCTAACATGTATTTTCATCTCCATCATGGCTTGGTATAACCTTCGGTTCCCGGGAGTCAGTTAACAGAAGCGTCTCCCATGTCTTCAAAATTTACAGGCGGGACATTGACGGTTCTCGTCGTTGATCAGCAAACCCGCGCCTTGCATTCGGAACAGGTATCCATCGACTCTGGCGAACAGAAGATAAGAGGGCTTTTTCTGGAAATATAACAACTTAGTGACACTTTCTGGAAATTTAACAACGTAGCGATTTCAGTACTACACATTTTGTAAATGTACAAATTATTAATAAAAGTGTACGAAACAATATTAGCACTCTGCTGAACTGCAAAAGTGCTTGACTTGTGTTGATAACCAAATCCGTGAAATCTTCAGATAGGCCATTATCAGTAAGAGCAATCCCTCCTAAAATATTGTTCATTTCTTCAAAAAATGGCTATGTCACAGGAGGTTCACCTGGGTAAAAATGCATAAAATTATATAAACAAGTAACTGATGATATAAGAAATCTAGTGTTGTTTCACAGGCCACTAAAGTAATCATTACTCTCACCCAAAATTGAAATATTTCAATTTGTACACAAGGTGTGCTCTGAAGTTTCCATGTTAATGTTTCTCTACAAAAAATAAATTAATCACAGGTTTCAATTAATCTAAAACATAAGATTGCAGGGCAGTGCTAGCGAAGAGTATGTCAAGAGGATATAATGCAGTATATGAAAACATTTAAGAATATTCATGGCACACAGTTTACCGTTTATATAAATACAAGTTTGCATTAAGCAAATCCGAAGGTATCCCTAGATCCTACAATTCCTAGGAACATATGACTTTCAAATTATTCATATTCCATGTGCATTGGTAAATTTATTTCATTGGAACATGTTCTTGCAGTTGGCAACTTGCTTTCCACCAATGGAATAAAGTTAAGACGAGGAAGTGGGTCAAATCCAAAGTGAGGAATGTGGTAAGCATCAGTTGAGAAGATTAGTATGTCACTGAGGCCTATGGAAATTGTGTACTCGTTGTTAGGTGTGCATACCATCCCTCCTGAAATATTTAATAGTCGAATAGATATTATTTCCTCAATTTGTAACAATAAAACTATATTAGTAGGGGGTTTGTATCACTTTATATGGTATTTTGATGTTTTTCGGTCAGTACGGCTCGGCACTTTTTAGTATTTTTATTTTTTTCGTGGTTAGTGTGGCTCGGCACCTTTTTTCCATTATTTCATTTTCGTTAGTTCGGCTAAGCATTATTTCGTTTTTCGGTTAGTTCGGCTCGGCACCTTTAACGTTCACATGAAGATAACCATTTTTTAGTATATAGCTGTATAATTTGAATTGTTTTGTGAGAGTTCGTTGTAAATAAAATAAGAATGTAATAAGAATAATGGTTCATATAGTAATCAGATATCCAAGTGATAACATATTTTGTTGTTTCCATGAGTTATGTCCCACGTTGGGCGCCAGTTTACCTCAATGAGTTAATACTAGAACGGAGGTACAGTTTGCTGTGCAGCAGTGTTAACCCCTTGTTTTAATTGAAGGCGTATATTAAGTGACGGCACCTGCTCTTTTCTAGCACTTTTGCAGAGTATGTTTTTTGTGAGTGCCCGTGAGGCTTATGTTTATTATGTTACTTAGAGAACTTGACTTCGAAGAAGATTCATTATTTTCATATGGTCGATTTAATGAGATTTGGACCCTCTAGTCATCTGCAAGTAGAACACTACCGCGACTTTAGTTCAACTTTAGTACTACCGCGACTATAGTTGAAGAATAGTGTTGGCAGAAAATTCACAAGAAAGAATGTTCTACCGTGACATCTCAAATGATTTACTGTTATTTTTCCCTGTAGCAAAGAGGGGCGTCGGCCTCTCTTTGAATTAGAATAATGAAAGTTTTCATTTTTAATATTAATTTAAATAAGTTGGGCTCGGATATTTCCTAAAATATCCACACATGATGAATGAATGTTAAGTTCAAATATTTTCCTATTCAAAATCCCCAAACGATCACTTTGAAATTATAAAGTTTTCAACTCACCAAGGGATTGCCCATCCCGAACTTCTGAACTTAACAGGATCCATCGTTGAGAAAACAGAACATATAAATTTTCTTGTAGCAAGAGCTTCAGGCAGAACTTCAACTTTCATATTTTAGTGTCCGATTTGAACAGTTTTAACTGTCAAGTTGTTACTGCCTTTTTATTAAAATCATTTCAGTATTTATTCAATTTTGGTTCACTTGATTGGTGTACAGAAAATTGGTGACGTGTTGCCATTGGTTGATTTTCAAACACAGTTATTATTAATATGATTCGTCTGACGGCTCTATCGCCGTCATGCACTGTTTTTACATGTTTGTTTTTGAAGCTGTTGAAATTTGTGTGAGACTCGTCAATCGATGAACGTAAGTGTATCAGCTACTTCTTATCCGATGGTTGTTGCAGCAGCATCAATTGTTTCGAATATGATTCGACAGCACAGTAGATATACCAGTATTGTGAATTTTATGTACGACTGCATAATAATCTTTCACTGTTTGCTGCATATTTGTATTGCAAGGTATTAATACAAATTACTCACATGCGTTTTTTTTTCTTGAAAAGTTGATTCGTGAATTACGAGTACAAGCCACTCATTTTTTCTCGGAACTTTAGCTGCTGTTATAGGGGTGCATCCGTGTGTGCAAAACGCTTTATTAGTAGCCTATACAAATTTGCCATAGCTAAGAATGACTTAAGTTGCTTTTGCGTTGTAGGAATTTTAATAAACAGTATTGCTTCCACTTCTTTCTCTGCCATTTGAATACAAAATTATGCCAAATTAATAGTACAAATGAATATTAAAAGTTTAAGTTTTACCAAATCCATAATACTCAGTTATTGATTTGATTAGAATGCTTGTGAGCTCGTCCTTTTCCACCTTGGGTATGGTTAGTGACATCTCACAGGTGCTGGATGTAACCAGGTTTCCTTCGTAAGAAAAATAAACAGGAATAAATGACGTTCCATATAATAACTCCATACCAGAGGTTCCAGTGATAAATTCCAAAAGGTTTGGAAGCAATTTCGTTTCTGAAAGTAAAAATAAATTTTCATTTATATCAAATATTTTACAAAAAAATCCCTCAACAATGTAGTTCATTAACTTTATATAAATGAAAGAATTTAATTAAGATGTAGTTATTCAACAGTTTCAGGGTAAAATAGTGGTGGCATGCCGAACCCACATCCATGCTTAATTCGTTAGAAGAATCAAGAAAGTAGTCACTCAAGGGGTTATGGAGTGATAATAAAACATTCTACAGATAGAGTTTGACCTCTCTCCTTTTAATTTTGTATCATTGACTTCGTGAATATACTTCTAAATAAATATACAAAAGAACTTGATTCATTCTATACGTAGGAATTTAAATACTTTTCCAATGCAAAAACTAACTAACAAGTGAAATTACATTTGAGAAATTTCGTACGCAATAAATTAGAATATTAAAGATTCGAAAATAAAACGTTTGTGTCACAATTTTGCTTTTACGATTCCACAAAATTTCCTTTTATAAACATTGTACCACACTTGGCACACTGAGTATTCTAGATAGATCATTTGGTAGTGACTCAGTAGCTGAGCATAAAATGAATTTCACTAAATCTGAATATTTTAGAAAAAGCACCTTTTGCCGCCCTGTAACCATTGGAATGATCTATTCTGTGTAAATGGATTTTTTTCCTCACATTTTTTACAAGTTCAACCCAATCACTAAGAACAAATACATACTGTACATTTTTCTTTGCCTTTTCAATGATACCAAAGTCATGGTCGCAGTTCAGATAAGACAGTATGCCCTGGAACTAAAAAAAATAATGCTCAATAGAATCAAACATCTGTAACTCAGTTGTCAAGTAAAGCCAAAGCGTAATAATATTGAAATTTTTATTTTGGCCTCCACATGAATCCGAAAATGCAATTACTTTTTTTTATTTACCAGGATTTTTCTGTACTATTGTTGACAGAACATTAAGTAAACAAGAAGCAATCTCATCTGAACCTCGATTGACAGTGCTTTCTGACCATAAACACATAAACGCATTGCCAGTGTTGCATACATGAACACCTAGGTTGTAAACCCACAACTGACGTAAATAAAATACTATTTGAGGTGTTGCCAAAGCCTGTTCTAGATCGAATGTTATTACCAGGGTATCAGAATCGGCTTGTTTTGATTGTCGACTAAATTCACTCAATTTATCGTAACCTACTTTCGCACTTTTAATATGAAGCTGATATTCTGCAGTTTTCTTATATTCAGCATCGTGAATAGCTTTGTCACATATTTCGCACGTATCACTTCGGGGAACCTTGAAACTTATATTAAACTTGCTGTTAAATGTGTGCCGATATATCCACTCCTTTTGCGCAGGAATCCCATCATCACTGCTGCACTTTTTTTATACTTAACGTACATATCGGACACGCTTGAGTCATTAGTAATGTACATTTTATCGGGATTATCATTTCTTGAATAATGACTTATGTATCGTGGGAATGAAGGTACTTGTTTGTGTCGTTTGATGAATGATTTGGCCCACTCAACACCTCGCAGATTATCATATCTTTAAACTAACGGATTGTTTTACCGCGTTTACTTAGAAAAGACTTCGTGATGTATCGTGAATCGTCACTATGTTGAGAGTATACCCACAGTCAGCTGATATCTGACATACATCACAGAGTTGCAGCTCCTCTGCTGGAGTTAAAGATGTCTGGCCACCATGGGGCTTCATTTAAGTACCATTGGAATTTTGTTGCAACGTTGCAAGTGGAATACCGTAAAGTTCTCATACCTTCCGAGCACTTAGTTGCTCTGTTTTAAGTGCATCAACAGCTTTTTCCAAATTATTTCTGGAATAGTTTAGTATTTTCTACAACCAGGTGTAGGTATATACTTTCGAAGCATATTTTTCAGTTGTCTAATACTGTAACTGTTCCATCAAAAAATCAGAAAAGAAACACCCTGTTGTTGAAGAGTGGCATAAGTCACCCAATGTTTGATATGCATTTTTTTAATAATTTATGTGGTCAATATTTACAATAGAATTAAACAACTAACAGATTTTAATTTGCATCATTACTTGACTTTCCTCAGTGCTTAGTAGCGGATATTAAAGAAAAACGGAAATATTATGATATTAATAATTATTTTTTTCTGGTTACCATGATTTATTATTTTGAGTATTGAAACATGGAAAGCAACTTACATGTACTCAGTATCATGTGGAAATAAATATTAATGAGTTTCTAGTACTAAGCAGTAAGATATACGCATATACCCATGTCTTACTCACGTGGTAAAGTGGCTCCAGTCACCCCTGCTGAATCAAGCCACCCCGTTTTACGATACTACCCAAGCCAGAGGTGCGAGTTTGTGTTGAACCTCTCCTCACACACTGAGGACTTGTTCGCCATTTAACCCTCTGTTCACCCTCACCTCATGTATTGAGGTCGAGTATCGGCCTCCCCTCTTGACTTGATCACAAGGAGTACCCTCACCGCACCTAACCTCTCCCAACTGAGGGCGAAGGTGAGGTTCGACCTCTTTTTAATCTTGAAGTTAAAATGTATTTATATTTTTTGCTTTGAAAATATGAATACAACCATTTCAAAGATCGAATACACATTAAAAATCCCTTCTGAAATGGAAGTAATTTTTTTCCCCACAACCCTCATATTCTCGCAAAGAGCTTTAAATTTAAATAAAATTTTAAGTTGTGATTTGATGTGGATTCCAAATCCGCACTTGAACATCTTATCAGCTTCAGCATATCTTGAATTAAATATGTCAAAAGCATCATTCACTAAGGAAATAAACTCAGATGCTTCTTTGTCTTCTGGGAGGGTGTATTCAATTGGCTTTGCAACACGATTTGATAATAATTGAGTAGCAAGATATACGCGCTGCCTATCACGACCCTGACATTCAATATGTGATGTTGAAATGTTTGGTAAAATTTTAAATTCCTTTGAATCCAAATCTAACAGTTTTTGAATTACGTCTTTTCCTACAACTTTCTGCGACCCTGGTAAAATAATTCCACTATCCAAGAAATGGTTTCTCAAAAGTTTTAACAAATGCCGAACATCCGCAAATACCCACACAAATCTTGTTTTATCAAATGGGTTAAAAAAATTTGATGACAGTGCATTTACACCCAAGTCATTCCAAACTATATTATTTTTACCACCCATATCTGAAACAACTGCTACAACCATCACCCCAATCATTTCAAGTTGTAAAATAATTTCATTCAACAAGTTTCCAGTCATGTTTTCGTCAAATTGATAATATACAACCTGTTTCCATTTCCCACATAATGATCTCGCAATTACGACTTGAACGTTTTTATGCGGTCCGAATATACGATCGGTACCTTGGTCGTAGCACACACAGCCAGGGGTGCCGTGATCCCCCAGAGTCGATGAGGAGGGGGGGGGGGGGGGGGGGGGGGG
>JAQFYR010000373.1:0-13309 GCA_034694985.1 Campodea silvestrii
GGAAGCAGCCCAGCTACCCAGACACCCGAGGGTAGTGTTTTGTGCTTGAGCACCACTAGTCTAGAAGAGGCGGCACTATCCAAAGCCTTACCCCCTCCTGAGGAACCCCCTGTCAGAGTGAGGAAGAATTCACACCCCCACTTGATTTCCTCAAACGGCCTGGTGAAAGCACCTCCCTCAGATGACCTTCAAGAAATTCTCAAATGACCATCCACCAAACCCAGAACACCCGAAGAGTCTCGGCCCCCACCGAGAGGATCAGAAATAGTGGACCACCCTCATCCTCAGAAACTTCCTCTGAAAGGAACACTCCAACAAAGAAAAAGAAGGAAACTACTTACACTAAAACTATTAACCTAAGTCGAGCGGACCTTCTCCATGCGGCCTTATGTCGCGCCATGCTGAAGGATGTCACTACGGATGAGCAAGCCTGTTCTGCGGCCCGTGACATGGTGGCTGAACTCAACAAGTTGGCGGAAACCCCCAAAAGCAGTCAGCCCATGACTGAGGACACCCTGAAGCAACATTTTGCTCGTTGGAGTAACTGCAAATTACCCCGTTTCCACCAGGGTTTAGCTCGCCTCAATTGCACCACCGATGTGAAACCTGTTCTTGTCGAAATCATCCACTTGTGGAGGCAAATCTCCACCGGGGCCCTCCAAGAAGAAAATAACTTAAAACTTTACGAGGTAAAGTAATTGGTCCGAAACCATCTCTTCTCCCTGTTACACCCCGAGGACAGTTATGTCGAGAGCGTCCAAATAGGGCGTCAAGTCAAACACTCGACAACGCTGTCGAGGTCTCCTTCCTGGCAGCCTCAGCTACAGCCGCTTCTCCACCAAAGGTACTTAAGCGAGTGCGCTCAGTGGTGAAGACGATTGGTGGGGAAGCAATCCCCAAGGAAAGAAAGGAGTCTCTCAAAACTCCTACCAGGACGACCACCCGCCACTCACCCTCTAAGGAATCAAAGTAGAAGTTCAGATGTAATCTCCTTGCCCTCTTCGATGTCGAACCTGTAAATAACAAGAGTTGAACTACAATTATCTACCACCACACTCTAGTTCCTGTATATTTCTCCTGGGAATATATTTCTTCACTACAAGCACTTCAGCACCAGTCTCTATTATATATCAAGTTGGATTCACATGCACCTGCTCAGCCCCAACTCAGGATTATTCAAATTCAAGAATTTCTATCATTTTTCAAGTTGGATTCACATGCACCTGCTCAGCCTCAATTCAAGAGTATACAAGTACAAGGATTTCAAGACAACTAAATACATTATTTATCCATATATGTTTACTCTGTAATGAAGTATTGTACTCTTTAGTGACTTATTAAATAATATGAAATATTCTCCTGGAATATTATTTCTACATTAGTAAATTCCTAATATAATACAAGATTTCAATAGGGTTTTGTGCTCCGCCCATTGCAGTCTATATTATATTAATTGGCGCCCAACGTGGGGCCCTTCAACAGCAGCCAGCTGATTGACGGCCTCAGGCACGATCTCAGACCCTAAGATGGATCACCACTATTATTCTTTTCCATACCAACCACCACACGCACTCTACATGTGGGACCACGTCATGAAAATAGCCTACCAGATGCAAGTTCAATATATTGGCTTCCCTCCAGTAGCCATCTTTCTTCAAAACTTGGAGGAAATAGCCAACCAAGAGGGAAGGCCACCAGAGTGTTTCTTACCCACATTAGAAACCCACTTATCTGGGCCCGCCTTGGAGTGGTGGAAAGTTTTTTCTACAGACATGTTGAGGACACGGACGGAAGATTGTTACTTACCTGTAAAGTCCTCACACCTGGATCCAAGCATTTCCAGTGAGCCAGTCCCATTTCCTGGGATAGACAACCCACAGAACTTATACTTACCAATTTTTAATGAAGATCACTCTACCAAGGCGTTGAGAGCACAGATTAAGGACGTTCAATTACCTGTGGCTGCCTCGCACGTAGAAAAGGGTTCTTCCAGGGAAACTTATCCACCTTCGAGAGTAGGCAACCCGCACTATCCACACTCACCTTCTAACCCCGAAATCTATTCTACAGCAGTGTCGATGACATTCACTGAAAGTTATTGCTTACCTGTAGATCCTCCACCTGTTGAACAAAGCAATTCCAGTGCACCAGTTCCCTTTTCAAGAGTAGGCAACCCGCACTCTCCATACTCACCACCTAACACTAAAATCTACTCTACAGCAGTGTCGAGGACATTCACTGAGAGTTTTTACTTAGCTGTAGATCCTCCACCAGCTGAACAAAGCACATCCAGTGCGCCAGTTCCATTTCAGAGAATAGGCAACCCACAACAACACCACGTGAGATACAAGTGGGCGGGGCGCGAAAGGATTGACTCCTCCTACTGTACTACTATCTACCCGTTTGTGAGAGGGGAGGTTGAAAACACCCCGCATCAGACGAGTTTCCTCATTTTGGGTTCAATACCCACACCCTCAACAGGTCCAAGAAAGAAGGTCAATATGACCCGCACCTTCCCCTTACCCTATCAATTAGCACGTCTTCTCCATGTAACAAAACCTTCTCCCTCTGAAATCACGACAATTTTGTCGAGAATTTCTCCGCCACCTGAACAAGGTTGTAGAACACTACAAAGTTGTAGAACTCCACAGCACGTGGATGAGAAAATCAAATGCACACCAAATCAAATGGGACAAGGTTACCATACCTCCACAAGTAAAGATAAAGTATTAATAGACATAAAAAGTGTTATTGAACTGCAGACTGACTTGAATAGAACAGTTCAAAGCAAGTCTCTGTACAAGATACACGCAATTTATATTAAGTGCTGTGGAAATCGCAATTACGCAAATTATGGAAGGGAAGGACAAAGAAGGTATGTGTTTTATTCTTTCATGAATTGAATGGCGATTTAGAATCCTATTTTCTGGGGGATAAAATGCCCTACAAGGAGAAGCTCCAAAATCTGGTGAAGATTTTCAGCACTCCATCCACTGGTGCCCCTAGTTTTGAGAACAACATCACGCTACTAATACAAACATTGATAGACGTGGTGTGAAGCATGGACCTGAAAATGGAGGACATTGTGGATAGTTTTTCAATTGTGGCTAAGAAAACACAAGAAAGAAGCCCTCTGCCCTCACCCCCGGCCAAGAGGAACGCAAACCACAGGAACCAAGGTCAGTGTAGTACTACCCATAACCGCACCACCATCCTTTCAGAAGGAAGGTGGGCCAGAAATACTTCCCACACCTAACCATAGTTCAGTGATTCTCCAAGCATGCAGACAGGGACCCAGCACCCCACTCGACAACCATGTCGAAGAGCCACGAGAAACCTACAGAGAGGTCGACAACAATGTCGAGCCTCCAACTCCATCTGTAGAATTACTCGACAAAGATGTCAAGCTCCCGAAGCAATTGCCAAAACAACTCGACAAGAATGTTGAGTCGAGTGACGAAGATTCATCTAGATCTTCAGGAAGCAGCCCAGCTACCCAGACACCCGAGGGTAGTGTTTTGAGCTTGAGCACCACTAGTCTAGAAGAGGCGGCGCTACCCAAAGCCTTACCCCCTCCTGAGGAACCCCCTGTCGGGGTGAGGAAGAATTCACGCCCCCACTTGATTACCTCAAAGGACCTGGTGAAAGCACCTCCCCTAAGACGACCTTCAGGAAATCTTCAAATGACCATCCACCAAACCCAGAACACCCGAAGAGTCTCGGCCCCCACCGAGAGGATCAGAAAGAGAGGACCACCCTCATCCTCAGAAACTTCCCCCGAAAAGAACACTCCCACAAAGAAAAAGAAGGAAACTACTTACACCAAGACTATCAGCCTAAGCCGAGCGGACCTTCTCCCTGCGGCCTTATGTCGCGCCATGCTGAAGGATGTCACTACGGATGAGCAAGCCTGTTCTGTGGCCCGTGACGTGGTGGCTGATCTCGTTGGCGGAAACCTCCAAAAACAGTCAGCCCATGACCGAGGACACCTTGAAGCAAGAGTTTGCTCGTTGGAGTGACTACAAGCTGCCCCGGTTCCACCAGGGGGTAGCTCGCCTCGATTGCACCACAGATGTGAAACCTGTTCTCGACGAAATCACCTACTTGTGGAGGCAAATCTCCACAGGGGCCCTCCAAGAAGAAAAAGACATAAAACTCTACAAGGTAAAGAAATTGGTCTGCAACCATCTCCTCTCCCTGTTACACCCCGAGGACGGGTTGATATCCAAACAGGGGGGGGGGTTGCAAGAAATCAGCAGACGCGAACGTCCAAATAGGCATCAAGTCAAACCCTTTTATGTCGAGAACGTCCAAATAGGGCATCAAGTCAAACCCTCGACAACGCTGTGGAGGTCCCCTTCCCGGCAGCCGCCTCTCCACCAAAGGTACTTAAGCGAGTACGCTCAGTGGTGAGGGGGATTGGTGGGAAAGGATCCCCAAGGAAAGAAAGGAGTCTCCCCAAACTTCTGCCGGGACGACCACCCGCCACTCACCCTCTAAAGAACCGAAGTAGAAGTTGGGATGTAATCTCCTTTCCGACATCGACCGTATGTCGACATGTAAATAGCAAGAGTGGGAATATATTTTTCTCTAAAAGCACCTCAGCACCAGTTTCTATTATATATCAAGTTGGATTTCACATCCCCAATTCAAGATTATTCAAGTTCAAGGATTTCAAGACACTAAATACATTATTTACACATATATTTTTACTCTGTAATGAAGTACTGTGTACTTTAGTGACCTATTAAATAATATGAAATGTTCTCCTGGAATATTATTTCTACTTTAGTAAATTCCTAATATAATAAAAGATTTCAATATGGTTTTTGTGCTCCGCCTATTGCAATGTATTGGATGTGATAGAAAAATAACTGTTATTTTTCACGGTCCTTTCCAAACTGGAAAAACAAGTTTTTGTTCAGCCTTAATTTCATCATTCGAATCTAGTAGTTTTGGTCTCGGTGAAGTTAAATATGCGAAATGTATATTAATTGGTGACGTCAGACAAGGTGGTTTTACACAATTTTCTAATAACTTATCTTATTTTGATGGAAAGTTAAAAGTATTTTTCAATACGAAATGGAGTGGATCTAACAACAGGTACATTTCCTCCGCTATTAATAACCACCGATTTAAGGAAAACAACTATACCCAAAGTATTTGATACAAGGTGTGCTTATGTTGAATGGGGGGAATTTATCTGAAGTATGTGATCATGAGGTATGTGAGATGTGCGAGCATGACAAATTTTTATGTCATACCATATAATAATTTTGTATTTGAAATTACAAAACTATTATATGGTGTTATTTTAAATTATTTTTTCTTTAAATTCAGGAACTTTTTTATTGTATTTAGATTAGGTTCAGTAGGCCTTTCAGGAATAAATGTTGATTAAACTTTTAATTTATACATATTAGTATATATTTTTTAAATTCTTTCCGTAGTTCTTTTCTTCATGGATGTGAGGCCTATAAAGGGCAACGAAGCAACTCGTCACCTTAGAGCCAAAAGGTCGTAAGTAGCATTTTTTTCAAAAAATGAGTTTGGACTGTAGTCAGGTTGCATATTGTATGTACTACTTTCTGCAGAAAGGGTGTGCCTGAATATCAACCCATTCAGGTGTTGTACTACATGTTTAATATGTCGTATGTACATTTGACTGATTTCCTTAGAGCCAAAAGGTCGTAAGTCTACTTACGACCTTTTGGCTCTGAAGCACTTTACTTTGTTACTATAGAACCATAAGGTCGTAAGTAGAACTTTCGGAAATAAGAGTTAATACATGTGAAATTGTGTCTTTTAATGAGGAACCGTACCGAGGGATGGCTTCATGTGAAACATATTCTGTACAGGCTACGGAGGTGTATATAATTTACTGTACTGTGCTAGCAACAAGTGTTATTATTGTTTATACCGAACCAAAAGTTTGCATATGTGACTCACGATCCTTTCTCTCAAGTATGTACTTTCAGTGTTGTTCGATATTATTTTGTGGTTCATACGATTCTCTGATTTTAAATTTAAAACAATTGTTTCTAATAATTTATATTTCGTGTACAGGCCCAGTAACTTTTGTGTTTGAGGTGGCTGTACATTCTTCACGACGTTTTGTCTCCTATTAGAAATTACACTTAAAAATGTCTGTAAGTTGGAAGAATTGCTTGGAATTAGCACTGAAAGAAGTGAAAAGGAATGAAAAATTACACTCTAATACTTCAAGGTAAGCAAAGTTTTTCCATTATTGGTAATTGTTACACAAACTCTGTATCCATATTAGAACAGTGTAAATATTGAGTTTCTCTTTAGTGTGATTATCTATTATGTGTGTTTCTTATTTATGATAGCAGTGAGAGGCAATTGTTAAATTCTGCATTGAATAATGACGTGCCACACCCATTATCATTCACAAGTGTCGAAGATATGGATAGTTCTTTCTCTGAATCATTGGATACTGACTTTTTTCAAAACCAAAATACAAACCCAGTATTTTCACGTACAGAGAGGTAAGTAAACATAACATTATTACTAATTAGAAAATGATTTGATACTTTTTTTTATTTTTTTTAGCAATTTTGATCAAATGTCTCCTAGAGATTCAACATATCCCGATTGTGAGTCATCGGGTTTATCTCTCGATTACGGAGATCATTTTGCAGATACGGCAGCTTCCACAAGCACAAGGTAAGTACGAGAATATTATAGTCTAAGATAAAATTTCTTAACATAAAAGTGGATTATTGATGAAAGGCGTTATGTTTTGGTTTCTGAACTAGCCTTGTCATTTCTCATTTTATACAGGAAGTGGTAGAATACTGGTAGTAAATAAAAATAATATTGTGCCTATTTTCAGGAGATTAAGATGCGAGTTGCTTGAAACGATGGATTGCTTGACACTGACTTATCTGATTTAGAATCAAGTGGTACTGAATACGAAGTCAACGAATCTTCATCTGGTGAGTTCAATGAAATATGTGTATGGATCTATAGTTTTAGTTTAATCATATAATTACGTGCTGTAATAAATAAAAAAACTACTCCTTTTGAAGTCTTTATTTATAACCTTGAACCACGTTAAGAATAGTTGATCGTCCAATTATCCGTTAAAACTTATTTTTTTAATTCGAAAAATGCATATTGTAAAATGTGATATTATATGTACAGAAACACCATAATGTACAATCTTAAATTTTCATAATAAAATTGTCACTCTCTTTCAGATGAGTCTTCAGCTGACCAGTCTGTACCAGCTCTCCATCGCGGAAGTGATTTAAACGTTTTGAGGAATCACGCCGTTTCCACTACCGATTTCTCGGACACTATTTCCGTGAATAGCGCAAACGGAAATGCGCCAGCTCTCACAAAGAACACTAGAAAAAGACGAACCAATACGAATAATTGGAGAAAAAACAAAAGACGTAGGTTAAGGAACTTAGGACAGGAATATACCAAAGTCAATGGCGATATAGTGGGTATGAGAAAGGTGCAACATATTGATTGCTCGAAGTGTCGGTTCAAGTGTTCTCAGAAGATTACAGAAGTACAGCGTGAGGGCATACTCAAAGAGTTTTGGGCAACGGGCGAGTATGAGAGGCAACGAGATTTCATTTGCTCTCATGTAAAAACAAATGAAGTGCAATATCGAAAACCGGAAGCCACGAACAAAACGAAGCGAAACGTGTCTTACGAGTATCATCTATTGGGATCAAGAATTTGCAAGAAGTTTTTTTTAACAACTTTGAATATTGGTGAAAAAACAGTTAAAGTGGCGAAAAAGAAGGAGAATCTCGAGAGTAACATTGTCTCAGCCGACAAGCGGGGAAGACGTATTCCTGAAAACAAAATAAAAGAAGAAGATTTGAAGTGTGTCCGTCAGCATAATGAGTCATTCCCGCAATTGGAAAGTCACTACTGCCGAAAACAGTGTGCAAAAAAGTTTCTGAGTTCTGATTTAAGCATTTGTAAAATGTACCGTTTGTATAAAGAATGGTGCGCCGAGCAAAGTGTTACCAGCCCGGTAAAAGAACATATATATCGAAACGTGTTTACTACAGAATACAACTTACATTTTCACAAGCCCAAAAAAGACTCGTGCAGGACATGTGAGAAATACAAGAATATGGATGAAGACACTAGAAGTGCTTTTCAAGAAGAGTACGACCACCATCAAAGAAACAAGGAATTATCAAGGATTGAAAAGGACAGGGACAAAGAAACTGCGAAGAAAAATAATGACTACAAGTCGTACACATTTGATCTTCAGGCTGTATTGTACACACCGTGTTCCCAAGTCTCCAGTATGTATTACTCCAGAAAATTCTGCACCTACAACTTCACATTACTCGATCAAGCATCTCTTCAAGGTTATTGCTACATATGGACAGAAGCAGATGGAAATCGCGGATCTGATGAAATCGGCACATGTTTGTGGACGCATATACAAACACTTCCTCAAAACATTAAACATATTTCGCTCTATTCCGATGCGTGTGGGGGGCAGAATCGTAACCGATACATTACAACATTACTCCTCTACATTGTACGAAATACACACCTTGAGAAAATCGACCACAAGTTTTTGGAAACGGGCCATACTGATATGGAGGTTGATTCCATGCACAGCGCTATCGAGCGATCTAAGAAATACGTTCCAATCTACAGTTCTGATGGATGGGCAACAATAATACGATCAGCTTGCGTCAAGAAACCGTATGAAGTTTCTCAGCTTCAGTATGCCGACTTTTTTGATCTCAAGAACTTAAAACAACAAGAGATTAAGGGTGATATGTCTGTCACAAGTGATGGAAGACCAATTAATTGGATGAACATTAAGTGGATTCAGTACCGAAAAAGTGACCCAAATGCGCTATTCGTCAAAACCCGATATGACTCTGCCACATTTATGAAAATTCCTGCCAATCCACCAATAAAGAGACTCAGACCAGCTTCTACATTTACTCATATGCAGCAGAAATATAATTGTGAACTGCCAATCTCAGTTGAGAAGAAAAAATACTTGGTGGCTTTGTGCAAATCATTGGTTATTCCCAAACTGTATCATAAATTCTACGAAGGACTTAAAACTGCAAACAAGAGAACCACAATTCCAGAACCGGATGAAGACGATGATTCTGACAGTTATGAAGCTGTATAATTCTCCCACGAACAGTATTAATAATAATAAACTTTGTTTTAAATTTACATACCGTACCGGTACTTAAAATTATTTTTAGATTTTAATTTTCAAAAATATAACGTAAATATTATTCATTCAAAACGATTATGAAATTAAACATTTGTGACACTAAGGTTACCGGTAGTGGAGGAGATTCAATGTTATTGTTGCTGTTTTTTTGTGTGTTTTTTCAATTCTATTTTTGTTTAAAGTGAATACTTTAAACGACATTTTGACAATTTACTTTAAATAAACATAATTATTATTTGTGTGAGTGAACTTTAGTTTTAATATAAAAAATATATTGATAACAAAAGTTTCGTCTTGCAGTTCCCGAAGAAATTATGGATAGCGTATATAAATGACACAGAAACCTTTTAAAACAATAAATAAAAAAAAACTTCTTGTTTGTTATAGACCGCCATCTTGAAATGGTCAAGTGCAGGGCGATAAAACTAACAGTGATCGAAACTACACAGTACTCACAATATATTCCCCAAATTTCATCAAATTCGTTTCACTGGTTCAAAACTTCATAGGGGGACAGGTTTCTGTCCGCCATATTGGATCCGCCATCTTTAATATTTGGAATCTTCCTATTTCTGTGATAACACTTAAGCATCCGAAAACCAGAAATCAAATTTGTGAAAATCCGTCAACCGATTCAATTGATATAAGTGATGCAATTTTAAATTACAATAGGCCGCCATCTTGAAATGGTAAGGTGCATGGCGATGAAACTAACTGTGATCAAAAGTACCCAGTACTCACAATATATTTCCCAGATTTCATCAAATTCGATTCAATGGTGCAATTAGCCAATCAATGTAAGGAAATGGTTCATTGTTAACTTCCACTATGATGTCAAGATGGTACAGTTAAAGAAAGCGTCCATGATATCCTGTCGGGGGTACTCCAAACAGAAAAGCATTGCAGAAGCTTTTCAACATAAAGCTTCTAGTACTTCTGCTGCAGAAAGAAACAAATATGCTGCACTGGAAACACTAGCAAAAAATATTTCTGAAGAAGAGGCTATTTTAGTAAAATATTTCGAAAGCAACTATAGTATCTCCTTGCAGGTAGAACTCACATGCAAAAGAAAACAAACAGTTTCGGAATGGAGCGATGAATGGGATCCAATGATGCACAGTTTACAGCAGACCAGGATATTCAGCAAGCGGGCCAATCCCTGTCGCCAAACACAGCACCCCAAAGTGAAAATGGATATATCAGGAAGAACAAAAACAACGTTAGTAAAAGCATCCAGAAGTTGTTCGAAAATTACAGATTAATTCACTGTGATTAGCAATGTTGACTGTGTTCACAGGGGATTAGAACATGTAGTATACTGGCAGTTCGTACTGAAGTCCGTAGCATTGTAATATTCATGAAAGGAAATAGTCGACGCTTATTATTATTATTTCAAAATGCATAATTATTACTAAGCCCTATTTGTTATTTATGAAAATTATCACAGTTATATTTACTTGAATTTATTTGCAATGTTGTCCATATTTATATAGTTTACCTTTTCTTTGCCAATAATAATAAAGTAACCTTCGGCCTATCTCTTGAGCCAGAGACGGATCCAGGATTTTGGAATGTGGGGGCACAAAATTGAACGAAAAAGACATAACAGTGTAAGAAATTATTTTGCTCATACATTCAAAAGCGATGGAATATGTAATTAAAAATCAAATTACGTAGTCAGTTCTTTGAAGCTCTATATTGGTTAATTATCTGCAGAAATACATCTTGTCTGCTAATGTGCTACATATTGTTTGTTTTTTCCTGAATGAAGTAGTCCGAATTTTCCTTTTTCCTGAATGAAGTAGTCCGAATTTTCCTTTTTCCTGAATGAAGTAGTCCGAATAATTAATTTTGAAGTTAAATAATCTTATTATTTTTCAACCCATATGGTTCTCTCAATGGATATAATACTTACAAAGTTTTGTTAACCTTTATTATGTAATTCAAGTATAAAACAGTTCATGTGCCACAGGGCCCATGCCTTCCAACACTGCTTCTTCCGGTTGATCGTATCATCGGGGTCCTCGGTTCCCCGAAAAAAATGTAAAAACCTACGGCATCACGCTGCGGCAAAACGGGATGACCGGACGACCGCATCCAAACTAAACCACATGTAGTTAAATGGGAAGTGATACATAACAAGTGTTGATTGCCGCCCTCATCGGCTCATCCTTATTATCTGACGCCCCTGCTTTTGCGGATGAGTTCGGCTGCCCGATTGCCATATCAAAGCCTAGGTGCCTGATATTAACATCCACTTATTCCTGTTCATACCTTCTAAACTATATTCTGAATGGACCGCATTACTTCTTTCCAAACTGGATGAACCACTATTTAGAAATTTGTTGTAAAACATACCGACATTGCTTATTGTAAATATGTTTTTGATTACTCTATAATGACAATTTCAACAATGAACTTTGTATAAATTGACATGAATATAATACACAAACTTGCAGATTTCAGGTTGTGAGATTTTCAAGTTAATATATGATTTCAATGTTATTTACAGTTTGTAATTCCTTTTTTTTTTTTCAATTTTATATATTTCATATTTTTGTGGAGTACCAACCTGTACACTTATGCGAGCACTCACTATAGTTGGTCAACCATGTAACTATGCACATATATAGCAGAAACCTAACTGCCTAAGGCTATCATAACAAAGCACCACAAGCGTACACAAGCGACCACAGTAGAAACATCACAGCTAAAGTAACTATACATAAACACGTTTTTGTAAACAAAAGTTCGCAACTCGCCATAAGTGTGGGAACAAGAATTTTTAAGTCTATTAATTTTCAAATAAATATTTGCCATATTTGTGCACACTCTATTTGTGAGCATCTATAGAATTAACACGGGGTAACACACATAACGCTCTGGTAACACACGTACCGTAACGTTTGAATTTTATTATTTCTGAGATAGTTAGCAAACAGAACAAGGTTTTGAAAGACCACCACAAATATCATTGATAATGCATCTTCCCATATAAAAAAAAGTTTGACCCTCCTCTTTCATAATTCACAGATTTAAATTATTATATTCCAAGTTTTGAAAAATACGCATTATAAAGGGTAACACATGTAACGGAATTTTTTATGCTACCATCTAAAGATTGAATGTCCTAATTGTTTTTGTGTACACTCTCAAAACCAATAACTTCATAAAGAAACAACAAAAACCATTTAAATCAGTCTGTAAAATTGTTAGAAAGAGCCTGAAAGTTGAAAAATGTTGTGTAAAAGTAACACACATAACAAAATAATCGCCCAATGTGTTATTTTTTTATTTATTTGCTACAACGTCCCCCTCAACATAAACCAAAGTTTTACGCCACTGTAACCACATACCAATCCCACTTTATATAGATGTGGGACGTTACAGACCTAAGAAAACCTCAAACGATAAAACTACACGCTAACTGGGTCAATGCGATCAGTTTTTCACCTGATGGCAGCAAGTTGTTATCATCTGGTGATGATAGAACAACCAGGGTTATCGATGTCAGGACTAAATCTCAAATTATGAGCTTGCAAGAAAATAAAGGAAAGGATATGGCCAGTAAGTGCAATCAGGATGGCATATTGATTGGAACGGGAACATCGGAAGGCAAGCTCAAACTGTTTGATATCAGACGAGTGGATGCAGTTAATTTATTGCATACGTATCAAGATGTAAGTATTAATTATCTGTAAACATTGTACTGAATATTAGAGATTTATATAAAACAGACAGGTGTTTCACCACCCTTTAGCCCCTCAAGGGACTACTGTCACCTATGTATGGAATATGGGTATGGGACGAATTATCGGCATAAGACCGTGGTTTCGTCCCTTCAAGACTCATCAGGTATGCTTGCACATATGTGTCATTGAACTCCTAATACTGGCCTTCTGAGCGCAGGTTCTGATAGGCGAGAGTAGTGCCCTGAGGGGATAAAGAGTGATAATACACTCGGCTACTGGATCCTATTGTTGGACTTTATGTTATCAACGACGTCACAACCATGCTACTATCCACAACGTCACAATCTACAACGTCACAATCTACATCGTCACAATCATAAAAGAAGATAACCAAGACCTTCTACTGCTG
>JAQFYR010000374.1:0-13300 GCA_034694985.1 Campodea silvestrii
ACAGCTGATAGAGAGATTGATAACATAAATTACGCAATGACGTAATTCCTCAGCGTTTGAAACAAACGATCTATTAAAGACATCCTAAGATAATAATAAAGTATTTCAATCGATCGTTAAGAAAGAATAGCATTCTTAAGATTCTTCGCATCGGAGATGCAGAATTATATACAATATTCAGGCAGTCGATATTTGGAACCGACACAAGTCAGTCGATTGTTGAAAGCATTACTAAAGTTCTTAAGTTCAGAAAACATTGAAAATCCTCAGTTAAAGCGATTCATCTCTCTCTCTCTCAACTACGTGGATATCAGCATCATCCAGGTACAGAAATCTTTCCTATTTCCTATATTTATATTCCCAAAAGTGTGATACTGTTTGTGTATATTTCATATAGCGTTAATATATATAAAGTCAGGTTTCCTCATTAAATAAATATTATTAGAATATTTATTATTAGTATTATTATTATTATATCGACGAAACACATTTCTCTATTCAAGTTCAATATGATTCATAAGCGTCAGCAAATTCTATAAGCAGTACTATTATTCATTTACATTCAGTCAGCAGAATTCATATTTGATTGAGAAAGAAAGATACGACTTTCGTACCTTTCGCGGCAAAGCGAACCCCAACCCGAGAATAAAGGAATATAATTATATATATATTTTATATATATATATATAAAACACCACAGTAGAGTTTAGTATATTATATGGTGAGAGTTGCTAGGTTTTGAAAATTTAATTTTTCAATTAAGCTAGATCCTACGGTCGATAAAAATATTCACACAAAACTATTTTTACAACTTTTTTAACGACTGAAAATCATGTCAGATGAGCAATTTATTCAATAAACTATTTCCTCCTAAGAAACTAAAAGTTAACGAGTCACTTCCGAACATAAATAGCGATATATACAGTGCGTGGGACAAGAACGAGTCAACAAATCAGAATACCATCACAAAACTAAACACCAGTTTACAAGTAAGTAAAAAAGGCAGAAAACCAACGGTAAGTTTTCATAATAGTACTAAGGGTATCGACAATTCAGAAGCAACTACGTCATTTTGCACAGGTATAAGTGGAGAACAAGTTAATAATAATACATCTATTCACCTACATTTAGTGCCAGAAAAATTATTTGATAGTAACAGTTCAGATTTAAACCCTCACGATAATTTAAGTGAAATTTTAGCAGCAGCAAATAGAATAGGAGACAATAGTTCCTTCAGTACAACTACAACCCCAAATACGCAAAAAATTAGTACCCAACAAACTACGGTAAGTCAACCCGCAGTAGCAGGAACTTCAAAAACACCAATAATTAATACTCAACAGAATACGGTAAGTCAATCTGCAGCAGCAGCAAATTTAGAAACACCTAGAAATAAAACAAAACACATAACAGAAAGAAGGAAGAAAACAAAAGCAATCAACACTTCAAAAGTATCGAGTACACCATATTCAGCTATAAAACATTTTAAAAAAAGGGCCGGTATACATTTAAGGAAAGTACTATCTCCAATAAAAAAAAACTATTTTAGACTGCAGCACCAGTACTTTGGGAGAATTTGAACATTTATTCAGAAAACAAGATAGTTTCACTGGTACTCAACCCATACATTCATCTACACCTCAACCTAGTGAGAGCGACATATCATTGGAAGAAGAACAGGAAATATCACTACTAGCAGAAAATAGTTTTTTCAGTGAAGAAAGCTTAGAAATCATGTCTAATAACAACAGAAGGAGTGATTATTACCAAAGACCAATTCCGGACAGAGAGGAAGGAGAGCTACCATTATTCAACAATGAGCTACTCACACAAGCTGTATTATACGACAACTTAGGAGGTAGATTCATTGTAATAAACGGCCAAACAATCTTACCATGGGAACAGATGGAGCAAGTAGTTGGAAGAGAACAAGAAAAAAACAAAGGGACAATAGTATATGTAAGAAACCCTATGGAACAAATAAAACCTTGGGACGGAACAAGATCAACAGGAACAGAATTTTTTGAAGAATATGAGAAATACTCAACACAAATAGGATGGAATGATCAAAATAGACTGGATGAAATCTCAAAATTCCTTACAGGAAAAGCAAGAGAGACACACATAGACTGGGACAAAGCATCATTACCAGCAGAAAAATCTTATCAGGCAGCAAAATTATCACTATACAGATGTTTTAATATACAGCCTAACAAAAAATGCAAAATAGAGGAATATAATAGAATCACACAAAGAGAAGACGAAAACATAAGCAGATTTCAATTAAGATTTAAATCACTAAGAAATGACGCTTATGGCAATCTCGATAATGATAGGGATACAGAGATTTTCAGAAAAGCACTAATACCAGAAATAAGAGATAGATTTTACCACTACAATGGACTTCAAACACTGGAAGCATACATAGATGAAGCACATCAAGCAGAAAATTTATTAAAAACTAAACGTCATGATCAGGGTATATATTCTAACAGCGAATTATATTCACCAACTGAAAACAGTTCAGAAATTAACAGAATGTCAAATAACCATAACAAACAGATACAACATATAATGTCTCAAATGGAGAAGCGAATGTCAGAACTTGAAAAAGAAAACAGAAATTTTAGAGAAGAAAGGCAAAAAGAGAAAAATATGATAGCCACAGCCATGAGAGAGGGAGACAACAATAGAAACAAAAATACACCACAAAACATAAGATTTGAAGACGAAAATCAAAACGAATGGCGTCAGGTAGGAAGAAAACCATTCAGACAACAAGGAGGAGAAGAAAATACACAAAGTAATCAATATAGAAATTCTGACTACAACCAGGACTCAAGAAATTATCAGAGAGAACGTAGCAGGGAAAGATATCAACCCAACCACAGGGAGGAAAGGTCTGAATACAATCCAGACAGAAATTATAATAACAATTCAAGAAAATATCAAAGAGAGCAGAGTAACGAGAGGGAACAGCCCAGAAACAATCAGAGAGAACAACGACAGGATTATAGACCTAGGGGACAAAACTACAATCAATACCCACAGAACCCAGGGTACAACAGAAACCCACATAAGGGTAAAACTTGCTACTACTGTAATAAGCAAAACCATGTAATCTCAATTTGCCGGAGCTACCTTAGAGACCAGGCAAATGGTCAACTGAAACAGCAGGGATACAACAACAATAACAACAACGGAACTAACCAACAAAGCAATTACAGGAAACAATACACACCCAGAAATAATATAACCTGTAACTTTTGCGGGTCTAATCATTATATGAAATATTGTGAGGAATATAAAGCCTCACAAAACAATAATTATCAACAACAGAGACCACAACTCAACAGCTATAACCAGGGATCTAACTACAACTACCAAAATGATGCAAGAGGATACCAAGGGACAAATTTTAATCCTTGGGCCAATCCATACAACCCTCCCCACATACAACACTTCGAAAACAGAAACCAACAAGCTTATAATAATCAACCCAGGACATATGCAGAGGCAGTAAACACAACTACAGGCGGAAATCAACAAAGAAACAGTGAGAATTTAAACTAATTACGCCTGTGAGCGCGAACTGCGAAAATATTACGCACTCACAGGAAAATAAAATATTACAAGCCAGGAGTAATATTAAAAGCATAAAAACAGTTACATGGGAACCTGAAAACCATTCAGAAGATAATAACAGAAAACAAGAAAGAGCAACAGAAAGCCCTTCAAATAGGAAAACCAGAAATTATACAGCACAAGAAATAATAGGAAAATTAACTCAAGAAAATAAGCAAATAAACAAGAAAATAGAAACAAGAGTGAAAATACAACGATTACCACGGAAGAAAAAGCAAATTAACATACATGCAGACGAAGAAACCACCCACATCAATGAAATGGAAGAAAATAAAACTCAAGAAGAAATAAATAAACATAAACTTGAATCATACTATAACTCAGAAGCTGGAACGACCAGACAGACAGAAAATAAGAAAAGTACAATAGCGGAAGTGGAATACAGAGAACAAATAATGTCACATTGGGAGACAGAAAATAACAAATATTTTAGACAGATAGATTTATACAGATCAGCTATAGGGAGTAATCGACTGGAAGAAATGTCTACATATGCTATATATTCTATAGATTTTTATAATTCAAACAATTTAAATAAAAATATAATATCACTAGGACTACCAATTATTCCTATTCACATATTCGCAGCAAAAACTTACAGCCTGATTGATTTAGGAGCAACCAAATCATTAATAACGCAAGATTTTATAGAAGATATAGATATTTACGATAAAAACATGGAAGAAACTACAATGACGATACTTGGAAACACCAATATTAATATATTAGGAAAAGTTTCATTGCCAATCATCATCAAAAATCAACTTAGAATACAAGAATTTTTAGTTATGAAAGAAAATCATATACCAATAATATTAGCGAACGATATTTTACAAGAAATGAAGTTCAAAATTATATATGGAAATCAACATACTAAATGCGACATTTATGAAGTGAAAGGATTCAACATAAGTGCATATCACAACGAAGAGACAGCTATACAGCATTTATTTCAATTTCATAGGAATGAATTAATATCATTTATAACCACAAAAAATCAAACATTAAACTACAATCAACGACAAAGGGAGAAGCACATAGAAGGAGACATGATAGCTCACATATATGGCAAACCAGTGGAAGAATACAACAATAAATTTAGACAATACGAAGAAATACATCAATATATCAAAAACAACAGCCCTGAATACATACAGCAACTTGCTACAACGATAATCAGGAACAGAGAAAAAATACCATGGACGGAAAAATGGAAACACATGGATCGACTGGGGCTCATCACAATTCCATGTAAAATATATACAGCGTCACTTTTTTCTCTAGTTGATACAGGCGCTAGCCTGAGTATTATAAGTAACAGTTTAATAAATGAGGAGTTCAGAACAGGGAGACCTAACATAATTAATACAGTGGGAAACAATCAAATACTAACTCAAGGAGAAATAAATTTACCTATCACTATAAACAACAAAATTATCATACATAAATTCACTATCATGCAAAATACACAAACACCACTTATACTAGGTAAAGATTTTCTCCACAGGCTAAATTTCCAAATAATATACGCCGATAATAATGTAACAATAACACCAAAAAAGGAAATAGGCTGGAGTATACTACAATACGCTAATGAAAAGGAGGCAATGGAAAAAATATTTAAAATAAATATTGAAAATGAAAACACATTTCAAAAATTAAAAAGAAATGAACATACATTCCACACAAATAATTATAAGAATTCAGGAAATCAACAAACAGTCAATTTCGTCAACTGTTTTTGGGAAACTCGAGAGAATTTATTAGAGCATCAAGTATATACATATGAAAATTCAAAAATCAGGAGATTTGCAGATAACACTTTAAAAATTAGAATAGGACCTCATCAGCACAGTGAAAAATGTCAATTTTCATTCAGCCCTAATGAAGAGTTACAACAGAGAGAAGAATTCAACAAAGTATACTTCACCGATTGCATCATAAAATGCCAAGGAGACTATGCATACATACCTCTAATGAATACAACATATAACAATTTCAACATAGACAAAAATGTCAACATGGGAAAAATTGACAGCTACTTTGAAATACAGGAAAACAAACTGAAAAACAAATTAAAGCAATCACAAGGATCTATTAATCTGTTAGAAGGAGATGAAGCACAACTAAACCTACAGGACTTCAAAATCAACCCTAAACTGTCACCACGAAGAAAACAGGAAGTACATAATCTATTAGAAAAATATAAGAAAGCGTTCAGCATCAGGGAAGGCGAAGTAGGGAGGACACATTTATTAGAAGCACAATTATTAGTCCAACCGGGTACCCTTCCTATTTACAAAGCACCTTACCCTATAGCGGAAGCAGAAAAATTAGAGGTTCAGGCAATGTTAGACCAAATGTTAGCTAATGGCATCATAGAAAGGTCAAAAAGTCAGTGGTCATTACCTTTACTAATCATAAAAAAAAGTGTGACCCTAACAAACCATTAGATAAACCCAAATTACGGGTAACAATCGATGCAAGGTCACTCAACTCAGTTTTAATACCACAGCCATATCAAATGCCTCGGGTAGATGAAATAGTCCAAGAGGTCAGCAGAGGTCATTTTTTAACGAGCAGTGACGTCAAGGACAGCTTCTTTAATATACCCATCGACGAGGACAGTAAGGAAAGAGTAGCATTTACAGGACCTTTTGGCGATAGGCTACAGTTTTGTCGTCTACCACAAGGAACGAAAATTAGTCCGTTTATATACGAAAAACTTAACCAAATTTTATTCGAAAACTTAAGAAATTCGATAAAATGTTACTTAGATGACGCTTTCTTAGTTACACCCAAGAGAGAAGACGAGAGTGAAGAAGAAACATGGCAGAGACACTTAAAACTCATAGAAGTATTTCTTAAAAGAATAATATACGCTAATTTAAAACTGAAACCAAGTAAAACTAACATAGGATTCAATAAAATTGAAGTACTAGGATTTTATGCAGGTTCAAACGAAATACAACCTTCCAAAGAAAAAGTCAAAAGCATAATGAGTATAAAAACACCTACAACATGTAAACAGGTAAAGATCTTCGTTGCAACAGCAAATTATTTCAGGAATCACATACCAAATTTCGCAAAAATAAGCCACCCACTCAATCAACTATTAAAAAAGGGAGCAAAATTTGAATGGAATGAATTAAGAGAACAAAGCTTCATAAAACTCAAAAATCTCTTAGCATCAGAACCCATTTTAGTTCCTTATTCCGAAACCATGGACCTCACTTTGACTACTGACGCATCATTATTTGGATTATCCGGTATCCTTTCAACCATAATAGATGGACAAGAACGGATAGTAACTTACTATTCTAGATGTTTACAAAAACACGAGAAAAATTTAGCACCTTCGGAATTAGAAGCTCTTGCAATTCTTGCAAGTGTTTCTAAACTTCGGAAATTTCTACTCGGACGGTTCTTCAGACTTCACAGCGATCATAAAGCTTTACAATACTTCACCACAAAAAAAGGAACTTCTGCTAAATGGAATCGATGGATAGCTATACTTTCAGAATATAATTTCGAAATAAAATACAAAAAAGGCACTGAGATCCCCGTCGCTGATGGGATCTCTAGATTAAGTACAGTAGAGGAACCCGAAAGTGATGAAGAAACAATAGGATTTCCAATAGATGACGAGGAAACAAAGAAATATTATAAAACTTTCGAAGAAAGGGAGAAGGAAACTGAAATGAAAATATTGGAAGAAATAGGATTTATTCATAATATTTTCGACATACATCAAGAACAAAAACAAGACCCAGAGATCAAAAGAATATATAAAAGTCTCAAAGTCCCAGAGGAAATACAAAATACTGAAGAAAAATATATAAAGAAAAACTTCATAATAACAAATAATTTACTGTACAAAACAGACACCTCAACTTCGACTCCAAAACAACTTTATATACCAAAAATTATGAGAACAGAAATACTACGACAATTTCATGAAACAAACTCAGCTTCACATTTATCTTTTTCAAAAATGTATCAAAATTTAGCAGACAATTTTTACTGGCCGAAAATGAGAAGTCAAGCAAAAAATTATTTTCACTCCTGTCATGATTGCCAAACAAAGAAAACACCTGCAGGATCGCTAAAATTTGGGAAGATGCATCCTATTACATCCAATTATCCAATGGAAAAAATTTTCCTCGATATAATAGGACCCTATAACACAGTCACAAATTGCAGAAATAAATATATAATAGTAGCAATATGCCACTTCAGTTCATGGATAGAACTACAAGCAGTACCGAACATCACATCAGAAACAATCATTAATTTTCTTCTTAAATACATAATCTACAAATTTGCAGCGCCTGCAGAAATCTGGACAGATTTAGGGTCATCTTTATGTTCAGAAATCACCAAAAAACTATACGAAATATTCGAAATAAACCACTTCACGTCAGCCGCATATTTACACTCTGGATCGGGGAAAGTGGAAAATTCTATAAAAACAGTAAGAAATTTAATAAGAGCATGCTTAAATAAAGATTCCAAAGACTGGTCTACACATTTAGAACACATAAAATTCTCACTAAACATCAGCATGTCAACAGTTCATGGATATTCACCTTATGAATTATTATACCTAAGGAGACCAAAATTACCAATCAACTTAATATTCGACCCCAATGACAAGACAGCATTTTTTTACAAAGATCTGGAAGAAATCGAACAGATGAAGAAAACAGTGAAAGAAAAAACAGCAGAAAATAAACAAGTACAAAAACACCACCATGATAAAAAAAGAAATTCAGAAGAAATTAATCTGGGAGACATCGTTAAAAGAAAACAAATAGAAAAAAAAGGAAAATCATTACCCACATATACTGGACCTTACATAATAATAAATAAACAAGGGAACAATTTATTTGACATAAAACCTATATATAAAGGATCTAAAAATATAATAGAGAAAGTCCACTCAGAACTATTAATGAAATATTTATCTAGAAAAGGAAGTATTGACGAAATAATTAATTAAATTAACAATAAAATAAATTAATAATTCACTTCAAATAATTTTCTATCATTTTTATAAATCTCAAATCCTCAATCCATTTTTTCAGAGGGGCAAAACTAACATCAGACAAGTTAATACTATATTACATAATCATAAACAAATACTCCACATTCTCACTCCACATAAAAGCAAAGCAATCATAACAAACATTTAAAACTGAACACCTATTTCATTAGAGTTACCAAACACTGAAAACACTCCAAATAGCTGAGTTCACAAAAATACACAGCCCCTCAATCCTATTACACAACCCGATTGCATAACCTCAATACTTAATACAAAGTCAATCAGTAAATAATAAACACCAACTATCAAAATAAGTCCTCTAACACACACAATAGAACAAACCCAATCACTATAAATAATCAAACTTCCAAGTTCAGACCATCAGTTACAACTAACCACTATTCCAAGTCACTCCTCAAAACCTCTATCAAACAGTCAATTTTATATTTTATCCACATCATAATATCCACTCAGTGAGAAATGGAAGCACAAAGGTAAGAAAATATTTATTTTATTTTAAAGCGTATATTATATTTTTATAATAATTCTAGGATGAATCAATCTAAATTCCTTAGACTACGGTCATCAGACAGATGGTCCTTCAGGCAAATAAATAATTTGCCCACAACAGTTTTTCAGTTCCTTTATAACCTCTATTGGGCAGGAGGACAGGATATCATTCAAAACAATATTTCCATTGACAAAATCCCTTTATGGATACCTGAGTACGATGAACAATATTATATCACAAAGGTAAGTTCTAATTTTTCTCTTTTCTCATAAGTAAGTAAATATTATAACAAATAAACCAATAATATTAATCAAAAATTTCTTAATAGGAGGGCATTCCTTACTATGTACATAAGGAAGTGAATGGGGAGAGACGCAGGCAGTTCCCTATGGCAGGGGAAACCTGTGCCCGTTGCCACTTTTCATCTCATCATCAAATACTATGCCCTTTGGAAAAGAGGACTCAATTATTCTACGAAGCCATAGTAAGACTCGACATAGAGGTTACTATTCCATACCAGCAGATTATCGAGGACAACAGGGACCAAGGGAAAACGACCACTGGAGGTAGAGCCGAAACGCCACTTCAGTGGTTGATAAGGAAAAATTATTCATTTTCTACAAAACATTAAGTCAAAATAAAATAAAATCAATATATGCATACACCTTTACCAATGTCTATAATTTATTTATATAAAAACATCAATATTATAAAAGGTCACCTACAGTTTCAGTAAAAGAGTATTCACAGCTTCAGTAAAATAATATCTAATATATAAGAAAATATTTCAAACCTACAAATTACAGAATTTATAATTTATTAAAAAAAAAAATAAAAAAAAAATAAATATATATATTTACTTTAAAATCATTAATTCACGAGAAGATAGAAGCAATTATCAATCTACATTACCATTTTATAATATTATCTTATAACAAAGCAGCAGTATTTATCATATCGAAAAAAAAAAAAAAAAAACTTTATTGCAGCATTAAAGGAAAGAAAGAAATTTCAGAATTTTGCTATTAAAGAAAATTAATTATTTTTCATAATGCTAACATATTTTTTCCTTAAAAGAAAAAATAAATCTTCACTTTAAATATAGTATAATCTGGAAATTTTACCATATTTTAATATTATTATAATTATTTATCTTAAAGATACATTTAATACAGTAATATAATAATTATTACTGTCTGAAAATTATAACATTTAACCTATATTATAAATTATAACTCTTAAAAAAGAATTCCTATATATTTTTCATTTATTACATAACTTAATACCTTAAATCACAGCATATTTGACTGCATAGAGAAATGTAACAAATCCTCATTTTCCTCATAATTATTAAATTCTTACAGAATTCAATATAAATTAATTTACATTCAGTAAAATTACTGTCATTCAGTCCTATTTTATATACCACATTTTCACTTACCTTATCATAGATAAGTTTATTTTAATTTTTAGCTATTATAATTACAATCATAAAACCTTCTTTTCTTTCATTATTACAGTATTTTTACTACTATAATATAATTTCAATTACCAATGGGACCACCCATTCAGATAAATACCTTTTCAAAATTGTAAAATTTCTCTTCAGCATAATGATATTATCATATATTTTCTTCAATAAATAAAATCCATATATATATCCATAAAATATATTTCCAATGCATCATCTTCAAGTCAACTATGTCTGCTGCATCTCAACTCAGCCTCATTATAATATAAATAACATCATTACTACAACTGTGGAAATAGAACAAAAATCATCAATAAGAAAATCAAAACCACATCAAGCAGCCAATAATAGATCTACAGAGTCAATATTAAATATCAACAGTTACCTCATTTTTCAACGCAGAGAAGACGCTTGACAGACATCACATCCAATCCCAGAGACCACAGTTCGAGACCTAACAAGCAAAGATAGTGCACGATCGATGCTTTCAGTTCTCAGCTTTACTTCTCATCGGAAGAATATATAAAAGCACAGTTATCATCACTGCAACAACCAGAGAAAATATGTCAAATACCACAATATACACAACTCAGCATCAGCTTAAGTATTTCATCAGTAACTCACCTAGAACGAGAAAAATCCATTCAACTAGCACCCCAGGAGCGACGCCTATGGAAGCCTCTTACATAACACACATATACAGCAGCGTCTACAACATATTATAGTAACCACAGCCTACATCTACAAATGAAGATAATACCATCAGCACATAGTCTAAATCTTCTATAACACAGCATACTTACAATCAATATATTTAAAGCAGACATCATTTCAATAAGCCACGACATCGAAGCAACAGGAAAATGCAACCCTCTTTTAAGCAATTCAGCAAATTCTTTACGATACTATCAACGTACGACTTCTACCAAACGAAAACAGATGATCAACAGATATACAGCAGCTTCCAAAGGACCAAACAAATACGCAATGGAAATATATTCAAATACAATATTTTTTTATTTAAATAATTTACATAAATATGATAATATCATTACTTCACAAATTTATTTAAAAAAAAAAAAAAAAACGACGGAGATTTTTTTTTCTTCCCAAAAATCTTTTAATTGTAAATAACTATATTATTATATATATAATCAGCATACTAACTACTATTACTAGATTTTAGTTATTAATATATTTACCTCTATATTACGGTAAATTCATATTTACGGAAAAATTTTCATTATTTCGGTTATGGGAAAATTATTTTATTTTTTATTATTACATTTATTTACTCTTTATTAATTATTAGTTAAATTTTTGGTAATTTAAACAGTATCACACCTCCTTCCTTTATTACCCGAATATACCTTAAACCTCATCCTTACAACACTCAACCTCTGTACACGACACACCCGAGTACATAGGAGCCTTTATGGTTACAGCCTTGCCAGGATAAACGCCATAATCCCCACATTACAGCCAGCATATAACATTTCTTTTTTCCAAATATGATTATCACATGGCTAATGGTTAATATATGGTTATGGAACATTAGCTATTACATGGATATGGTTACTGGTTATTTTATGGTTCATAAGTGGTCAATGGATATCTAATGGAAATAGTCAATATTTATGTATGGTTCAACAAATGGTAGACAATGGCAATCAATCCACACTATGGCAATATGGTTCCACAGCATCCCAATATGGTTATATGGTACAACTCACTACTAAGACTACAGTTCTCTAACGTCACAAATCCAATAACGTTAGATAGACAGTTATTCATCGTTAGTTTTTCATCACCGGTTAAATCAATCAAAGAGTGACAATTCTATTAAATATTCTCATAAACAGTGTCGGACGAAATATTTCTACTAAACAATATTATTCAGGACTTCCAACCAGTGAAGCGTTCGAAATATAGTGAAAAGAAATATTTCTAATAAACAATCCGATCGCAACATTCAGTGAATAGAAAATCTACTTATCAGAAAGAGTTATTACATATTAAGACAATTCCATATTTTTACAGCGATAGTTAGACTTTTATAGACAATCAGTGATTGCGAACAAAGCACAAACTATCTACCCACCATTACAGTACACCGGGAGTGTCAACATTTTTTTTTGATAGACGATTTTTCAATCGCAGCATCAGAAGTTCGATCATTACAGTACACCGGTAGTTTAAAGACACTTGATAGACGATCTTCCAATCGCAACATCAAAAGTGCAACTATTACAGTATACCGCGAGTGTCAAAACCATTTGATAAACGATACACCAATCGCAACATCAAAGTGCGGGTATTACGGTACATTACCAATTTTAAGGACACTTTACAGACGATCTAGCGATCGCGATACTCATAGTGCCAATATATGCCAACTACATAGCAACTACAGCATCATAGATGAACAATTGGAAGCTATGCAAGTCAGCATTATGCCAATCCAGCCCACCTCAATGGAAAGCCCAACATCAGTGGAAAATTTTTTATCTTTATTATCAATTTCATCAAAATTTTCTTATATTATAAAAATATATATATTCAAGATCCCATTGTTAACCTTTCCCTAATAAAGAATATTACCTTTTCTTTCTGTACCGCGGGGGAT